>VSMD01116657.1:0-15558 GCA_008750895.1 Mirza zaza | reverse complement strand
GGGAACAGGTGTGTTCACTGGAGGACGGGGTGCAGGTGTGCTCGCTGGGAGGACGGGGGCAGGTGTGCTCTCTGGGAGGACGGGGGGCAGGTGTGCTCTCTGGGAGGACGGGGCGCAGGTGTGCTCTCTGGGAGGATGGGGCGCAGGTGTGCTCTCTGGGAGGATGGGGGGCAGGTGTGCTCTCTGGGAGAATGAGGGGGCAGGTGTGCTCTCTGGGAGGATGGGGGGCAGGTGTGCTCTCTGGGAGGACGGGGGGCAGGTGTGCTCTCTGGGAGGACGGGGGAACAGGTGTGCTCTCTAGGGGGGGGGGGGGGGGCAGGTGTGCTCGCTGGGAGGACGGGGCCTCCAGGGGACAGTGCGAGGGCTGAGGAGCTGCCAGGGCGGCGGCCGGTTCTCTGTGGATCCTCCACGACCTTGAAGGAGCAGCGAGTGCAGTGCCGGCCAGACTACTTCAGTCTGTAGAGAAAGAGGCAGCGCCTTCATTTATCTGACAAGCTCAGCGTGATTTTATTATCAAAACCTAATAGAATGCAAAACCAAAGAGCACACAAAACATAAATCTATAGTCCAGTGTCACTTGTGAGGATGCTGTGAAAATTCTGAATACGTGAGGCACCGTGGTCCCCAACCCCCGGCCGCAGATCCGAACCGGCCCGTGGCCTGTTAGGAGCTGGGTCGCACGGCAGGAGGTGAGCGGTGGGTGAGGGAGCAAAGCTTCATCTGTGTTTACAGCCGCTCCCCGTGGCTCACGTCGCTGCCTGGGCTCCACCTCCTGTCACATCAGCAGCGTTAGATCCTCATAGGAGCGTGAACCCTGCTGTGAACTGCACGTGGGAGGGATCCATGTTGCACTCTCGTCATGAGAATCTAGAGCCTGGTGACCTGAGGTCTGGGGCGGTGGTGCCAGCGCTGGGGAGCGGCTGCAAATACAGATCATCATTAGCAGGGAGGCTTGACCGCACAATAAAGGTGATGTGCTTGAATCACCCCCAAACCATCCCCCTGCTCGTTGCTGTTTGTGGAAAAATTTTGTCTTCCATGAAACTGGTCCCTGATGCCAAAAAGTCTGGGGACCGCTGCGTGAGCAGATAGATTCAGCAACAGGGCAAAACACTAAGGCAGCGTCATTACGCAAAGTTCTCAATAGAAATACGAGGGCCTTCAAAGTCAGAGAATCTATCTAACTCATCCATATGAATCCAATAAAGTACAGGGAAAAGCTTATGAATGAATTCTAAAAATATATCTTAACGTAGGCAACCTGGCAACTTTTTCTGACAAGACCTTTGAACAAAACAGAAGGAAACAACTTCATGCAAGTACTTAAAGTTTACAGCATCAGAAGCGTTGCGACCAAAGTCGGGAACAAGACGGGTCCTCCTATCACCACTCGTGAGTGGCATCGTCATGGGTCTAACAGCTGCAATAAAACGAAAACATTAAAACCCCGACATGCATAAATACAGTGCTCCCTCCTGTGCTCATGTCACGCGTGTACACCTAGAATATTCTCACAGCTCGTAGTGAAACAGCTGGAATTAGTGAAAAAATTAATAGCATGGCTGGATAAACCAGAGACATAGCAGTCTAGAGTTTGCTCTTCTTTCACCATCAGTCCCTGGAAACCGAAACAGAAGAATATTCTCTTGCACACACACACACAGACACACACACAAACACACACAGATACACACATAGAGACACACACAGACACACACATAGAGACACACACAGACACACATAGACACACCCAGACACACACACAAACACATAGACATACACACAGATACACATACAGACACACACGGACACACAGACACAGAGACACACAGACACACACAGACACACGTTCAGACACACAGACATATGCACAGACACCCAGAGACACAGACCCATAGACACACACAGATGCACACACAGACACACACCTACGCACACACAATGACACACACAGAGACACACAGAGACACATGTACAGACACAGACATACACAGACACACACACAAACACACACACAGAAACACAGAGACACACACAGACACATGTACAGACACAGACATACACGTACAGACACACACAGACACACACAGATGCACACACAGACACACACAAACATACACAGTCACACGTACAGACACACACACAGACACACAGAGACACATGTACAGATACACACATACACACAGACACAGACACACAGACACACACACAAACACAGACACACAGACACACAGACACACACAGACACACACAGACGCACACACAGACACACGCACAGACACACACAAACATACACAGACACACGTACAGACACACACACAGACACACAGAGACACATGTACAGATACACACATACACACAGACACAGACACACAGACACACACACAAACACAGACACACAGACACACAGACACACACAGACACACACAGACGCACACACAGACACACGCACAGACACACACAAACATACACAGACACACGTACAGACACACACACAGACACACAGAGACACATGTACAGATACACACATACACACAGACACAGACACACAGACACACACACAAACACAGACACACAGACACACAGACACACACAGACACACACAGACGCACACACAGACACACGCACAGACACACACAAACATACACAGACACACGTACAGACACACACACAGACACACAGAGACACATGTACAGATACACACATACACACAGACACAGACACACAGACACACACACAAACACAGACACACAGACACACAGACACACACAGACACACACAGACGCACACACAGACACACGCACAGACACACACAAACATACACAGACACACGTACAGACACACACACAGACACACAGAGACACATGTACAGATACACACATACACACAGACACAGACACACAGACACACACACAAACACAGACACACAGACACACAGACACACACAGACACACACAGACGCACACACAGACACACGCACAGACACACACAAACATACACAGACACACGTACAGACACACACACAGACACACAGAGACACATGTACAGATACACACATACACACAGACACAGACACACAGACACACACACAAACACAGACACACAGACACACAGACACACACAGACACACACAGACGCACACACAGACACACGCACAGACACACACAAACATACACAGACACACGTACAGACACACACACAGACACACAGAGACACATGTACAGATACACACATACACACAGACACAGACACACAGACACACACACAAACACAGACACACAGACACACAGACACACACAGACACACACAGACGCACACACAGACACACGCACAGACACACACAAACATACACAGACACACGTACAGACACACACACAGACACACAGAGACACATGTACAGATACACACATACACACAGACACAGACACACAGACACACACACAAACACAGACACACAGACACACAGACACACACAGACACACACAGACGCACACACAGACACACGCACAGACACACACAAACATACACAGACACACGTACAGACACACACACAGACACACAGAGACACATGTACAGATACACACATACACACAGACACAGACACACAGACACACACACAAACACAGACACACAGACACACAGACACACACAGACACACACAGACGCACACACAGACACACGCACAGACACACACAAACATACACAGACACACGTACAGACACACACACAGACACACAGAGACACATGTACAGATACACACATACACACAGACACAGACACACAGACACACACACAAACACAGACACACAGACACACAGACACACACAGACACACACAGACGCACACACAGACACACGCACAGACACACACAAACATACACAGACACACGTACAGACACACACAGACACACACACACAGACACACACAAACACACACACCCACACACTACTTAGGACACCATTTCTTGAGGAAGGTGAGGCGCCCGTGAAGAAAAGTGTAACGCGTCGTTAAATGGCAAAAGCGTAGCCACGAAACTCAGTAAATTGGAGGCGAGGACGCATACACACTACGGCAGAGCTGTCACGTCTCCTAAGTAACATGCGATCTGCCACCGTCTCCATTAGACCCCAGCGTCAGCCCGGCTGAGAATCACAGAGGCCCCACGCCACGGCGGCTTTAGCAAGAAAGAGCTTTACTCGGCGGCGTTTGCCTTGGAAAACCTGCGCAAACGTCGTGATGCCAAAATGAAAACTGAGTCACCGAAGATGAAGGGCGAGTGGGTCTCGTGGGACATCCTCCCAGGGGAGGGTCACCCATCCGGGGTCTGCGCTCACGCGGGGGACGGGGACGAGGGTGGCCCGTCTCACTGCCTCTGGGGGTGCGTGTTCTGGCCCCCGAGGTGCGGCCGGTGGGGGCCCAGAGAGTCCCGGCCGGCCGGCCACCCTGGCGTCCTGACCGCGTCCTCAGGACACCCAGGAGACAGGGCACTGCCGGCTCTGGCCATCGAGGGGGCGTGTGCGGCTGGTGACTCCCAGCCAGGCAGGTGCGGGGAGCCGGGTTGCCCGTCCGGCAGCCGACCTCCGCTCAGATCCGGAACTTTCCGTCTTGGTCGTGCCCGCTGGGAATCGTTCTGCTGCGTTTGTATCTGCAGAGAGAAGGATTACACCTAATTAGGCATTGTCACTGCGAGGGTTTAATTGCAATCTCTGAACGTTCTGCCTTTCTTGAGCCGTGTGGCAGGCCTTTAATTACCGTCTACTGACTCTGCCGCTTTTGTCAACAGCAAACAGTCGCTGGCTGTGGCCGCCAGGATGCCTGCCGTCCCCGAGCACCAAGCCACCTTGGCCTCCCCAGGGGGGGCGATCGATGTCTGGAAGTCACCCGCCGCCTTTCCCCCCTGGAGGTCACATCCCTTAATTCACTGAATAATTAGATCTCCATAAAAATCAAAAGAGGCCCTCTGAGGAGTGACAGCCTTTCAGTGCCTTTCACTGTCCTGCACACCTCGGCCGGCCGGCCGTCTTTATGGATGGCTGTTTATACTTTAATGAAAGGAAGCCAATTAGCTACAAACTGATTACTAAGAACATAATCAGGGTCATTTCTTCGCAACAAATCAATCAACAAAATGCTAATTACAGATGGTCCTTTAGACTCGGATTAATCTATTAGCAATTAAAGCCAAGTGCAAATCCAGCCTCGATCTTAATTGTAGCCGGAAGGCACGGACGTCTTTCTGTTGACCGACAAGAAGACGCCGCTGCTTAGCTTCGCGTGGAAGGAAAACCCTTCCGTCCGTTGTCTGGAACATTCGAGAGCCTAATAACGTTTTCAGAGGAGGTCTTTGGAGGCGCAGGTGAGACTCTTTTCCTGACTCGTTTATAATCCGATTTGCATTTTTATTGTGCTTGTAAAAGAAGCATTTTTCCTGAGGCAGAGTGGTAAACCCCCAGGTCTAACTCTCGTGGAGCCTGTCTGATTTCTCCCTTTGACAGAGAATGAATGACAGCCGGGCTGGGGTCAGGCGAAGCGACACAAAGCAGTTGAAGCGGTCGGGGTGTCCCGGGAGGACCTCGCGTGGCCGCGGTGGACGGGCCGAGGCCTCGCGGCCGCAGGGACCCTCCTGGCTCCCCAAGTTCACCCCCTGCGTTTTCTGCACAAAACTCGATGTTTCGGTTGATAAATTCGCGTCTCCTGCATGTTAAAAGCCGCACTTTGCAGATGAGGAAACGAGGTCAGGGAGGAGAACTCCTTGCTTGGGGTCACGTGAGTAGCTGCAAGGTCAGGGAGGAGAACTCCTTGCTTGGGGTCACGTGAGTAGCTGCAGGGGTCATGACAGTGCCCTCGGGGGGATGAGGATGGGCGTTAGGGACACAGACGCCACCAGCGCCACGGCAACCGGCTAGTCGAGAAGCCCGTGAGCAGATCCGCCCGTGGTACCAGGCCTTGTGGAGGGACGGACAGCTCCCGTCCCCAGGAAGGGGACTCAAGGGGTCACCGGATGTGGGAGCCGACCCTGGCGGCAGGTGTGGCAGCCACGGGCCACTGGGAGTCCACGGGGCCCATCCTCAGAGGAGCCATGGCCACCTCCCGGACCACGCTGGCTTTTTGTCGGTGGTGGCCGTTGCGGTGGTTTTGTGCGTCGTCTCTTTGCGTGCTCAGCCACCGGGCTCTAGTCTTTGCAAGCAGCGCCGTCATCGCAGGGAAGGCGCGAGGGAAATGCAAATAGCTCCCTGCCCTTTTGCCAGTTTTCTCCCAGGAAACGGGACTGTCCGTGCGGGGCACCTGCTGCTCCAAGGGCGTTTTGCCAGGCGGGGTGCGGAGGGGCCAGCTCAGCCCGGACGGCGCCGTGGGGGCTGTAAGACGCCAGTGACAGACCCAGGTTCCCGGGGGCGGGGTGGGGCGGGGAACTGGCAGGTGAGACAGAGCACGAGAAAGAGCCCAGTGCGGGGAGGCGGCTGGGGCGGGTTCGCCACCCCCCTGCCCCACGTCTCAGCTCCCGGTCTGCCCACGAGAAAGTCGCGGCGTCAGCAGCCGCTCAGAGGACTCTCTGCGGTGGGAACGGTGCCGGGGGCTGCTCTCGTCAGCTGGCTCCCAGCTCCCCTGCAGCCCCGGCTCCCTGGGGGCCCCACGCCCGGCCCAGGAGGCCGGCACGGGCCCGGGGGTGCAGAGACCAGCTCCTCCCTGTCCAGAGCCGTGAGCTGCAGAACCAGCCCTGCCGTCGGCTGCACCCTGGCGCCCGGCCACACGGAGCAACGCCGGGTGAGGCTCAGAGCCTCGGAGACGCCCACCCGCGGGCGCCGAGGGAAGGCCTGGCGCCCCGTTCACATCCGCGACCCCCAGTGTCGGAGACCCACAGAGGCGCATTCCCGGTCCCGACCGTCAGCGTCTGCCTCCTGCAAGCTCGCGGGCATTCCCCCTGGCGGGGCAGGCCTGGCGCCCTGGTGTCCGGGCAGGGCGAGCGGACAGCAGCCGCAGGGTGGAGGAGGGGGGAGGAGGCTGGACGCGTATTTCCGGTACGGAGAGCACTGCAGTCTGCACGCGTGAGCAAAGCGTGGCCGCGACTCTCGGGCCGGGAAACGGGCAGAGCCGGCCCCACGGCCCCCAGGGCCTGGCCGGGAGCCGCGTCCCGCCGAGTTTCCCCGGCCCAGCGTGGAGGGACACGCCCAGCTGGCGCCAGGTCCCGGGGAGGGGCAGGCAGGGGCTCAGGTTCTCTCCCCCCACCCCGAATTTTGCTCAGGCTTGAAGGAAAAACGAAATAGAAACCCCCAGCGACAACACACCTCCGTGTGCCCTCTTCCGAGGCCTTTTGCTTTCCTGGGGGTTTTCCGCAGCATGCTTTTACCGCGCGGCGTTTATTCTAAACCTGCGGCTGCCGGCTGGTCCTGGGTGGTGCCGGGTGGTCCCGGAGCCCGTTCCCCACACTGTGCGAGTGTCTCCTTGTTTAAAAGGAAGACGGCACCCAGCAGAGCACGGGAGGCGCCGTCCCCTCCCCACCCGTGGCCCTCTGGGTGCCACTGCAGGGGTGAAGCCGAGTGACCCCAAGTGAAGTCCGAGTGTCTGTGTGTGGGTGTTCCCAGGGAGGCAGCTGAAAGGGCGAGCCCGCTGCAGCCAGGTTGAGGCAAGGCTCCCAGGCAGCCTATTCCAATGAGCGTCCGACCAGTGCCTGCACTTGCCTCGTGGCCGCCCCGTGGCCAGGCCCAGCGTGGCCCGCTGGTGAACCGGCTGCAGGTGCCTCTGCTCCGGGAGGGGGCCGTGGGGCCGACCCGACAGACAGGGAGGGCTTCGTGTCCCGCGACACCCTGAATGTGGAGAGAAAAACTCACTCCACTCTCCAGAAGTTGCTCTGCCCTGAGGCCGGGCCGCGGTCCCGCCGGCAGCTGGGCTGTGGCTCCAGGGTGTCTCCCTCTGAACTGTGCTGCTGTCTCACCTCGGGGCAAAACCCCCTTGATGTTCAAGGGTTTAAAAAAATAAACAACCTGCTAAAGAAGCGAGAAGGGCCAAGAATCAGAGCATTAGCATTTTATCTTTCTTTCTTTTTTTTTTTTTTAATGTCAGCATATTATGGGAGTACAGAAAAGGGACGTGGGCACAGGGTTGTGGTTTGGGCCCAGCGCCCTGGACGACAGGTGTGGGCCCCACCTGCCCTGAGGGCTCGCTGACCCCGGTGGGAGGTGCAGAGACACCCTGTCCGCTCGATCCCAAACACCCTGTGCCGACACCCCTGCCCTCGGTCACCGGAGTTTTAGCACAGCCCTCGGCCCCTTCAGGACGCAGCCCTGCATCCCGGAGCCGGGCCGGCCCAGCCCTGCGGCTCCCGCGCTGACCGGCTTGGGGCACCTGCGTCCCACGAGGAATGCGCAGTGCTGGGTGGCTGCGGCTGCAGCCCCGGGCCGGCTCTGGATGACCGGCCGGCTCCGCTGTGTGCTGCTGGAGGTCAAAGAGGTCACGGGCCACGCCGGACGCTGCCCGCTTGGCCGCGAGAACAGCTGGGGTCCGGCGGGGGACGACGGGTGATTGCAGAGCCGTCCTCCCCACCTGCGTGGCGCACGCCTCGGCCTCACTCGCCCACGGCTCACAGGTCGTGGACCTGCTTTCGTTATATAGACAGAAAAATATATTCAAAATATATAGAAAAAACTAGCCCGTGGTCCCCGCTACTCGGGAGGCTGAGGCAGGAGGATCGCTTGAGCCCAGGAGTTTGAGGTTGCTGTGAGCGAGGCTGACACCACGGCACTCACTCTAGCCTGGGCAACAGAGTGAGACTCTGTCTCAAGAAAAATAGAAAATGCAATGTCATCGGGAGAGAGACTCGCCACTGGGGGGGAAGGAGCCGCAGACGGCCGGTTGTGGGGGGAGACGACAAGGCAGCCGTCCCTCGGGCACCAGGAGATCCTGGAGGGAGGGTGGAGGCCGCATAGGACCAGAGAGGGGACAGCCCCACGCTCTCCTCTCCTCGACTGAGCTCTCCTTGAGCGAGCCAGCGCTGACTCTCCAGCGGAGCCAGCTGAGAGCGCAGAGCACGGGTGTGGCGGATGTCAGGCTGCGAATCGGGCCGGAGGGTGGGCTGCCGGGTCGTTACTTCGCGTGCAAAGCTATCCGGGTGCATACAGTTGTCATCCATCACAGATGCGGCAGAAGCTTCCCCCGGCAGCTGCTCGGAGGGGCCCCCGGGGTAGGAATCGGGGGCGGGAACGTGTCTCACGGAATCTAATTAGTTTCCCTTTCCTACCGCTGGCAAGCGCCCGCATTGGACAGTTGCTCGGTGGGTCTGTCCCTCTGGTGTGGGGCAGGGGGAGGGGCCGGGGCCGGACGGACGGGGGAGTCACATCTGCGTCCCCCTATCGGCACGAGGTTCCTCCACGACCCCGGCTGCGGACTCGCTCACGGGGACAGTTCGCCCGGAAGACCCGGAGGGACAGGACTGGGGGCCGGGGGGCTGGGGGGGTTCCCGATACCTCCTTCCTCCGGCGAAGCCCCTTCCGCAGCCCTGGACGCCGGGGCAGGCGGCCCCAGCCGGGCGTGGGAGGGGCCTTCTGTGCAAGGAGGGCAGGCGTTTATCTCCGTCTCCTCCCTGCCCCTGCCCCAGTCCTTCATCCACTTACTCAGACGGTGCAGAGCGTGGGGCTGTCCCCTCTCTGGTCCTATGGGGCCTTCCCACCCTCCCTACAGGGTCTCCTGGTGCCCGAGGGACGGCTGCCTTGTCCCCTCCCTCCCCACCCCCACCGGCCGTCTGCGGCTCCTTCCCCCCAGTGGTGAGTCTCTCTCCCGATGAGATTTTGTTTTTTTTCTTTTTTTTTGAGACAGAGTCTCACTCTGTTGCCCAGGCTAGAGTGAGTGCCGTGGTGTCAGCCTGGCTCACAGCAACCTCAAACTCCTGGGCTTAAGCGATCCTCCTGCCTCAGCCTCCCAAGTAGCTTGGACTACAGGCATGTGCCACCATGCCCGGCTAATTTTTTCTATGTATTTTTAGTTGTCCAGCTAATTTCTTTCTATTTATAGTAGAGACGGGGTCTCGCTCTTGCTCAGGCTGGTCTCAAACTCCTGACCTTGAGCCATCCTCCCGCCTCGGCCTCCCAGAGTGCTGGGATGACAGGTGTGAGCCACCGCGCCCGGCCGACATTTCGTTTTCTTAAATGACCAGAGGCCTCCGCAGTGGAGGGGGCGGGTCTCCACCGAGAGGGGGCGTCCCCAGTCCTGCCCAGGGCTGCGCCTCGGGTCACCTGCTGTCCCTGCCGCCACAGGACCCCAGGATCAGCTGACCAACGGAGTTCTGCCCGCGGCCGTGGGGGGTGCCGGGCAGCAGGCGGTTCTCACTCGGAACCTCAGATGAGCCACGAGGGGAGCCGCCCCGGGCAGCACAGCCCTGCCGCGCCCAGAGAAGGAAGCCCGGCCGGCTGTGCAGAGGAGACGTGTTCGTGAACGGAGTGTTCTAGAAGCCAAGTGGCGAGCACCGGGCTACCTCTGAGCCGGGGATGCGGATCTCAGTTCCGGGCAGTGTCAGGGTCCCGGGGCAGAGACTGGGGTGGGGGGTGGCTGAGAAGTGGGTCTGGGGTCTCTGCAGGTCCCTGGCTGAGTGAACTGAAATAAGATCTAAGTAAGAGGAGATACATGTTCGGCATATGTGTGGGTTCGGAGGCTGAGTGTTTGCGAGGTAACTATTCTTTCCCAATTTATTTGTCCCAATGGCCTTTTTTTTTTTCTGTAAATAGAAATTGGACCAGGCTGGGTGGCTCACGCCTGTAACCCTAGCACTCTGGGAGTCCGAGGCGGGAGGGTCAGTTGAGGTCAGGAGTTCAAGACCAGCCTGAGAAAGAGCGAGACCCCCGTCTCTACTAAAAACAGAAAAATTAGCTGGTAAAATTAAATTAAAATTATTATATATATATATATATATATATATATATAAAAGAAAATAGAAATCAACAAGATGGTACTAAAAGATTTGTGGCAATGCCAAGCCAAGGATCTCAAATTACCAAGCACTTTTGGAAAAGGAGAACCTTCTCGTACCTGGGTCATTTGGACATTTAACTGTATTTTTTTACTAACATTTTAAAAGTTCTTCTTTTTCATTCTAGGATGTAAGTAAGGTGCCTGGAACCGCTCTGAGTGGGTGGCGGGAGGCAGAGAGATGGTTCATCGGGGCCGGGTTCTGTGCTGTTGGGGGAGGCGGGAACTGAAGTCTCGGCGCCGGACAGGGTGACCACGGCGACCACGACTCACGTGGCCACGGGGTCGCCGTGGAAGCGGCTCACGTGGGCGCCTTGGAGCATTTCCGTGTCTGATGAGCTTCGTGAGTCCAAGTCGGCGTGGGGTGAGAAAGAAATAAGGGACCTGGATACTCTATTTTTTCCGCTCGTTCTCCCAGAGGGAATTAAAGTAAGAGCTTAGCATGAATGTATTTTTCCCAAGAGGAATGGAGAGAGAAACCCACTCACTTTCTGCGGGAGAATCGATTGTCCTCAGCTCAGAGAGCCTGGGAACTCTCGAAACTTCCAAAGCCACGGAAGCATCTCTTTCAGTGTTTCCACCTGCTTATTTTTAACTTTTTCTTGAGACCATTCAGAAAACAGTCAAACTAGACTAAGTAGCAGCCTCAGAAAGATGAAGTATTTCTAACAAATGATTTAGACAACCACGTCGTCCTTATCTAAAAACCCAAATTTCACTTTTTTTTTTCTTTTTCTTTTTTTGCTTCTGTGTTAAGTAAAGATCTAAAGAAACTGTTTCCTTTACGTGAGCGAGGCTGTGGGGAAGAGATATTTTTATGCACGGCGGGTGGGGAAGCCGACTGGAGCAAACCTTGAAAGGCCAATTTAACAGAATGAATCAAAAGTTAAGAATGACACTCTGAGCAACGCGCGTCTGAAGCTCGCTCTCTCCCTTCCATGGAAGCAGAACCTCCGCCCTCACGTGCTGGCCGGGCCTGCCGCGCCTCGGGGTGACGGTGTGCGTGTCGGAGAGTCCGGACTCCGGCACACGCCCCCGTCCAAGCGGCAAGGGGTCCACTGAGGCACGGGGACACCTGGTGACGGTAGGTTGCGGTGGCCTCTCTGTGCTAGGTCCAGGCTGGGCCCGTCCACGGCACATTGCTGCTTGGACCTGGGAGGTAGCCGCCGTCCCGTATCAGCGTTTCGATGCGTTCATGCACAGGAAAAGCCCGGAATGACATGTGCTTGAACGTGAACTCTGACCTTTGGCCTTTGTTCAGTGCTTTTTTTTTTTTTTTTGAGACAGAGTCTCGCTCTGTTGCCCAGGCTAGAGTGAGTGCCGTGGCATCAGCCTCGCTCACAGCAACCTCAAACTCTTGGGCTCAAGCGATCCTCCTGCCTCAGCCTCCCGAGTAGTTGGGACTACAGGCATGTGCCACCATGCCCGGCTCATTTTTTCTATATATTTTTAGTTGGCCGATTAATGTCTTTCTATTTATAGTAGAGACGGGGTCTGGCTCTTGCTCAGGCTGGTTTCAAACTCCTCACCTTGAGCGATCCTCCCGCCTCGGCCTCCCAGAGTGCTAGGATGACAGGCGTGAGCTACTGGGCCGGCCAGGCCTTCATTCAGTTTTGCGGGTGACATTCTGTGACTTAGCACAGCCCCGAGTTGGGGAGTCCAGAGAGTAAGCGCGGCGCCGGCTTCCTGGGCTCCAGGCACGGCACGTGAGTCCCGCAGGGGCAGATGGTGAAGTATCCAGCACCCGAAAAGAACAAAAGTGTCAATGGATTGCAAAGCAGACAGACGGCTTTGACTGCAAATTCGTCTTGCTCCTGCCAAAAAGCAGCCCCCTGCGGTGACAGGCTGTAGGCCCTGGTGACCTCCCGTCCTTCCTCCCGGTCTAGCAAGGGAGGCAGGTCCACTGTGGGATTTCAGCCACGGCCCCACATGGGACACACGCTGGACCTTCCGTCCCAGCTGTGTGGCCGGCCGGTAAGCTGTCACGCCACATGCTCCGCCCATCCAGCACACGGGACACACGCTAGACCTTCCGTCCCAGCTGCGTGCGCCAGGGCGGCTGAGACCAGGACATCACACATGCCACACGCTCCGTCCGTCCAGCACACGGGACACTGGCCCTAAAAATGGTATCTTCTGAGCTGCAAGATCTTCCACCAGGAAACCTGCTGCCAGCTCACCTGTGCTGGCGTCCCGACGTGCCATCGCTCCCCCAACCTCCCCCTGCACCCCGCAGGGCCCTGGGCCAGCCCCTCTCAGCCTGGGCGGCCCATGGCAGGGAAGCCAGGCCGAGGCGGTGGGGCCGTGCGGGGTCTCTGCCCGGGCAGGTGGTTTCTCCTCTGAAGAAGAACTCGCTGTCAAACGCAGCCCAATTGGCCCAGCCCTGACGGGGGACCGCGGACGCTCGCTCTGGGGAGAGCTGCCGCCGCCTGTCATCCTTCCTGCGTGCAAACGCAGGCCCAGCCCCTTCCCAGCCCCGCTCCGTCTGCGCCACGGCGACAGGGGTAGTTGCCGCCCTGCACGTCCTGCGCAGGACTCTTCGGGCAGCGCTGCAGCTGCCCTCCCCCGCCCCGGCGCCGGGCGGGGTTGAAAAGCCTCCCCGCTTTGCTGCCGCCCTGGGAATTCAGGTGAGCAGCTGCGGTTGCCGGAGAGTTCTGAGCACAACACTTACCGCCGCTGCCGCAGTTTCATGGGCCATTAGCAATTTGCTAATATTGTTTTAGCTTGCAAATTAGCTCGGGCCTGTGGCAGAGGGAAGGCTGCATGGCTGTCATCAATCAGATGGAAATTCTTCATGCATGGGATGAAGAACGATTTCTCTAGCCTTTGAGGCTCAGGCAGTAATTGCTGTGACCAAAGTGGGCGGGGGCTGGGGTGGGAAGGAGGGGTCCTCTCAGGGTCATCAGCAGTCCTGATGACTTCATTTCTCCAGGCCCAAGAAGGAGACCGGGAAGATGCCGAGGAGCAGGAACTTGGTTTTCTCCGTGAGCCATCGAAAGACAATCTGGAGGGGCCCTGGCTGATGTAGGGGCTTCCGGAAGGCAGCGGGGAGAGGTGCCTCCTGGTGACAGCGGCTTCCAGCACCGGGGACCTCACGGCTGTCTCCCAGATCCTGCCCCAGACGCCCACCTGGGCAGACTCCACAGCTGGTCCCGCTACCGGCAGACCTTGGCCTCTTTTGCTGGGAACCTCGTTCTCTCTCCCTCACCCTGCCTGGCTTCGAGCACCAACCTTTTTTCCCCGATCGGCGTTCGAGTGAGAGACTGTCGTGAAATGTCTTCTCCGAGCTTGCTCGGCGTTTGCCTTGGAAAGCGGTTCAGAGAGAGGGTCGAGAGACAGGCAGCCGAGGGGTCCATCCTGCCTCTGCCTTATTGCCACTAAACATCCCAAAATGAGTAGCACGTAATCCCGCCTGGGGGTGCAGGACCTCCTGAAGGCTCCAGCAATAAACCCGCAGCCCTCGAACGCCAGCTCAAAGCTCCAAAACTGTCTCAGGCCCTCAGAGCGTCACTGCATTTGGAGATAGGACCTTTAAAAGTGGTTAGGTTACAGCCAGTCCCTTAGAGTGGGGCCCAATGGGATAGGACGGGCATCCTTGCAAGAGGCGGTTGGGACGCCCAGGGAGACTCAGGTGCGCCCACAGAAGGCAGAGCGAGAGGGGACGCGGGGAGAAGACGAGGGACACCGTCGACAGCCACCGAGGGCGGACTTGGGAGGAGCCAGCCCTGCCCACGCATGCCTGGATCTTGGACTTCCGGGCCCCAGGACTGTCAGGAAATCAGTGTCTGTGTTCCAGGCGCCGGGGCTGGGGCGTTGTCACGGCAGCAGGGGCAGAGCCATGCCCTTATGCTCACGTGAGGACGCAGAGAGTCCCAGAGGCTGAGCCTGGGCAGCCGTGCGTGGGGTGCAGCTCAGAGCCCCCCATCCCAGGGCCAGCCCCTTCCCCAGCGGGGACATTTAACATTTAAACAGGGTGTTGACGTCACGCACGTGCATGCTGGACAAAGCTCTGGGGCCAGTGTCACCCCAGGACCGCTGTCCCTTCTCCCGCCATCTGGCCGGAGTTGGGGGGCTGGGCGTCCCCAGTGATCGGTCCACAGGGAGGCTGGAGTCCCGCCGTCCCTTGGCGAGGGCCCGGCCCCTCCCTGTGGCGCAGAGACAGGTCTGCGCTCCCACCCGGGCCTCTGTGTTCCCTCGCTGGTACGGGACTCGTGGTCCTTTTCTCAAGTTCGATGTTGCAGACGCACGTTTCCGTGGCTTTCCGTGGCTTTCCGTGGCTGTGGTTTCCACAGGGGAGGCAGTGTGGACCCCATCTGACACGTGGGGGGTGCTTGGTGGAGATGCTCAATTAAACCCGCCGTGCGTTCGGATAGTGGTCAGCCCTGACGCGGCTCGCGGAAGTCCTCCCCTGTCACATCCCCTCGTGGGCTGTGGCTGTCTCGTGGCCTTGCCAGCCAGGGTGGCGGGAGGCGGCTCAGCATGTTCAACCTCTGCCAGGTTACGTGGCAAATAAACATTTATTGTTATTTCTTTTTGTCTTTGTTTTCTTCCATGGAGGTTGATTCTCTTTTCTTGGGTGTTTACTCTTGTTTTTTTTTTTTTTTT
>VSMD01116653.1:0-41660 GCA_008750895.1 Mirza zaza | reverse complement strand
TTTTTTTTGAGACAGAGTCTCACTTTATTGCCCAGGCTAGAGTGAGTGCCGTGGCATCAGCCTAGCTCACAGCAACCTCAAACTCCTGGGCTCAAGCAATCCTGCTGCCTCAGCCTCCCAAGCAACTGGGACTACAGGCATGCGCCACCATGCCCGGCTAATTTTTTTTTCTATATATATTAGTTGGCCAATTAATTTCTTTCTATTTATAGTAGAGATGGGGTCTCGCTCTTGCTCAGGCTGGTCTCAAACTCCTGAGCTCAAATGATCCGCCCACCTCGGCCTCCCAGAGAGCTAGGATTACAGGCGTGAGCCACCGCGCCCGGCCTATGCTTTTCAAAATGCATTACACTCATCTTTGTGGCTTACTATATTGTATATTGTTAACTGTAAGCTTCCTAAGTAATTCTGCTGCATGCTAAAGTTTGGGAATCACTTGGCCTAGAGTTGTCTAGTAGCTGAGAGATCACAATGTGTGGCAGACAGGAATAAATCTGTTCTATAGTCCTTAGGAGAGGTCCCCCTTCACCTTCACGTCCATTCAATTCCCTTCACAGACTGACACTAGAGAGCTGGATACTGTGCACATGCTTAGCAGAGTTCTCAGCTTCCAGCAAACATACACAAAATGTTAGTTCACATTCTTAATATGAGATGCTTTTCCAGGCCTCTAGGCAAAAGAAAAAGCTTCCTGCCAGGGGTCCTTGTTTGCGGAAGGAAGGGGGTGAGGTTTCACAAGAAGCAGTTCTGGGGCTTCTTTCTCTATGTTCTTCACAGGGTAATACAGCCACATATGGAGCTGAAGAGATCAAACTCCTTCTTTACTGTTTCAGTAATGTATTCTCTTCTCAGGTTAATAAAGTTTTGCTCATCAGAAGAAAGGAAGTGGGCTTTCCCCCTCTCCCCTGTTGCTGGATTATTCTAATGCCACTAGTAGATAGAGATGTAAAGGAGCTTGATGTTTCTTCTTACATACCTTAAATCTATTATCTGTGATCTAACAACTAGCTCAGCATGAAGAGCAGACTGGTGTGGCCCAGCACCCATTTTATTCTGCTCTTGTTCTGTGGTCTGTAGCTGGGATGATTTGGTTTCAGACAGTTGTTTTCCACTATGGCTGTTCTTTAGAATCACTTGAGGAGCTTTTTAAAAATACTAATGCCCTGGTCCATTAAATCAGAATCTCTGAGGATGAGACCTTGGCAAAGATCTTTCTAAAAAATTTCTCCAGGTGATTCTAATGTCTGGCTAGGGCTGAGAATCATTTGTTAAAGGAACACAGTAAGAGTATTCCTTTAGAGGCCTTGCATTTCCAATTTACAGATGAGCAAATTACAACCTAGTGAGGTTCCATTGCTCCAGGAACTAGCAAGTGGCAGGGTTAAAATTCAAAGTCCCTCTGACTAAAATGCCATATTTCTTGCAATCCACACACACAAAAAAGTCTCGCCAATGAGAGCATTTGCAATCCTGTGAATTAAGACAGATACAAAGATCAATTGGAAGAAAGTGATACTTTAGCAAAGAGAAAGAATCAATTAATGCCAATTATAAAATTATCAAAGGGAAGCTGGAGCACGTAAAGGAGAATAGATATATTCAATGACACGAGGTTTTTAATGCATCCTGGGCTTACCGTCTGAAATCCTAAAGGAAATGAGAAAGTACTGTCCATGGGCTAATGAATGAAGTCACTTTTAACTGGGTACAAGCTCATGTCAGTGATCTAATTTATTTATTCATTTATTTTTCCTGAGAGGACTGCCTTAGCAAGAACTCACCCTGCTTTAACTAGTTTACAGTTCTTTGCAGAACTGAGTTTCAGTGTTTCAGCTTAGGAGGATTTTCTTGTAGCTTCTCTTGTCCTCTTTTCTTAAGGGAAATTCTGGTTTCTACGACAACTCATTACTGAAGTAATTATGTCCTCTGCCTCTGTGTAATCATGCTGATTTTCCAAAAATCTAAAGTTATCTTCCTCCCCCCCTCCCAAAAATAAAGGAAAAAAAAAAAAAACGCTCTCCAAAGGGTTGTTTTTTATTTTTTATTTTAATTTCCTCTCTCAAAAGAACATTTGGTTCTGAACTTGGAGTATTACACTGGAATTTCTCCAGAAGTCTATAAATCTTTTGAAGATATAGGTTTGTTGTCAAAAGGATGGGCTTTTTTCTTTCCTGAATGGGGTGAGGACAAGGTATGCAAGAATGAACATTCTCAGTTCAATTTGCTTAGTGCACATGGAATCACCTCATTCTCCTGATTCAAACCTTTGATGACTTCCTATCGCCCCCAGCCATCCTTGGCATTAAAGGCTTCTGCTTTGTTTCCTATAGCCCTCTGAAGCCTAACCTTCTGGCACATTCCTTTCCCTCTCAAACTCCTTCCCACTTAACTGAAATCTGTACATGTCCTTGTACAGTAGCAGCACAAGTTTCTTTGTTTTTTTGCCTTTTGCCTGAATGACTTTCGCCTTCACATCTACATAGTTAATTAGTTTCTTTCCTACAAAATCTAGTTAAATTGTTGTCATTTCCCCCTGGAAGTCTTTCCTGTCTTTTCTAATTTCCTTTCATTCCCTACTTTCATTCCTGCAGACCCAAAAACAAACACACAAACATCTATTTGATTTAGGAGCCACTTCCTGTGCTTTCAAAAATGCCTTGTTGTTATCATCACTATTATTATTATTTCTTCTCTCCCCAATCCTCTCAATCACCGTAAACTCTGAGAGGTGGTATCTTCTTTGTTTACAATTTCTGTCAGATAGGACCTTGACTGGCTCTAAAAAGGATTTTTAGACTTACAGAGACTAACATTGTAGAGACATAAAGCACAAATTCCCCGAGTATGTCACTGGCTAGTGAACTGGTAAGTGAAACTACTTTTATTTCTACTCTGTGTTTCCTATAACCCTGTATTCTACCTACTAGGGACAGTACCATGGAATGTACTGTCATTTAGTGCAACACCACTCTCCGGACGATGCCATCCCGACTTTCCAGGGTATCATCTCTAAGCTGGTACATCTGTCGTGCCTTCAAAAAACCATTCCATTACTCCATCTGCCAGCAATGTTTGGGTCATGTAGTGTGTCACAGGACCACTGATCATGTGCTCATTATTGTATCTCATTTGCTGCAAAGATGGATTCTTGACCTGACATTATGTGGCTAAGAATACTGATGTGCCCTTGGTTAGTGACGTTGGCAAAGCCTCTGCAAGCAGGAAGGGAAAACATGGAACACGCACAAATTCTAGTCTATATGAATTTTTGCCTCTTCTAAGATAGAAAGGGTACAATGAAATTAACTTCCAACAAGTGATGACTTGGTCTGTTCCAGGGATGAAGGTATATTTGGAGTTCAGCTTTGGTCTCCATTTCTGGAAAGTTGGGCATTAGACAGTGGTAGTAGTTAGATCAGCTGTGGTGAGTGGGAGCCCATGCTATTTGGTCCATCTATTGCCTCTGAGTCTACATCCAAAGCTTTTCCCTCCCATGAACACATTGTGACACTGGACAGGGCTGAGAGGAGACAATGAATAATGTTGGCTGATACCAACTAGCCAGATGATTTTATCTACTTGATTGTTTGCTGACTCTGCTGTGGTAGGTGCTCTCTGGTGGGCATTATCATGTAACACAAAGATCTTTATCCTTGTTACCTCTTCCCTTATGTCCTTCCACAAGCTTCTTCCCAGACCTTCTTGCTTGATCTTCCAATCTTTTTCCTTATTGGCTCCAAGCAACCAACCAAACCATTTGCCACTGACCATGGAGAGATTTAGATGTATTAATAGATACAGATATAGATGTATGTATGTGTATAATAATATGTGTACATGTATACGCACACACATATATAGTGTTATGTCAGACCATTTTCTTTCTATACAAAGTTGATAACTAGGTATACTAGCTTTGTCCATTGGAAAGATTTCTCTTCACAGTAATCTCTCAGGAGTATCCTTGAGTTAGGCTTTAGTGTAGCTGCTTTCCGTTTTCAGCTTGCACCCACTTATGGAGCCAACCTATCCATGAACTAAGCTCAGCTTTTCCATTTTTTGTCAGATGATCATAAGAATATCCTGTACAACCAGTGAGTGGAAGCCCATGCGATTGGATCCATTAGTGTGGCAATGGCTAATAACATGGGCTTCTGAGCTATCCGTCTCTGCAGCTTACTTGTGCATTCTGGCCCTGCTTGTGTTTAATCATAGGTATAAAATCTCCATGTAACAATGAACTGTTATTGAATCCAACTTCCCATATGATTTGGTGAATATGATGAAACCTAGCTTGTGACTGGTACCTCTGGCTGCATGGTTATATCATGCCCTATGGTTAGGCATTTCATCTTTACCAGGGGCTAGAAACATTTAAAGAGAAAGATTTTGGGAAAATAAATTATCATAAAGTTTAAAAAAAAATGAAAACACACTAAGACAATAACATATAAGTTAGCAGTGCAGCAAATGATTGTTTTAAGGTCCTGTGTTGTTCAGGAAGAGTAAAGGTATTATTAATTAAGTATAGACTTTGATATGTTAATCATGTAATTTTTGATAACTACTAAAAACAAAACAAAACAAAAAAAGAATGCATTACTTCCCAAAAGGTAAATAGCAAAAAAGATAATAATAAACCATTACAAAATAAATTCCAAAAGGAGAAAGAATTAGGTTATTAAGTAGGAAATGTCTGATTTCCTTAAGTACTAATTTTGACAGTTGATATCTGACATTTCGCTTTGACACCTCCTGTTTTATTTTTATTATGAAAGTACATCCTCAGTCTTTCAAATGTATGGCTTGGCTTGTGATTATCTTTCATATTTTTTTAGAGCGATTTTTGTGAAACCATGGATAAGTCAAAAATTCATGTTACTTTCGAATGTGAGTTCCTGCATGGAACCAGTACTGCGCAGACAGCTTGAAATATCAACTAAGTGTCGAGGAAGGATATGGCTAATGAACACACAGTACATCAATGGTTTGAGAAGTTCTGTTCTGGTGATTTTAATCTTGACAAAGAGCCATATGGGTGACCTCAGACCATGGTGAATAATGATGAGCTAGAAGCTCTAGTGGAAGCAAATCCATCTTAACCTTCACAGGAATTAACAGCAAGGTTTTATGTAGCTATTCCAACAATATTGGACTATTTGAAACAAATGGGCAAGGTAAAGAGGCTGCATATATGGGTTCTGCATGAATTAAACGAGCATCAGAAGAGAAATCATCTGGATGCTTGCCTTTCTTTGCTGTCACGACATAAAAGTGAACTACATAAAAGTGATCAACACCATATTGTTATGTCTCATTATCCTGAGAAATAGTATGTCCTAGGAGAGTATTCTATTAGAGCGTAAAACTAAATCTAGAAATCAATTGTCCAGTAAATTAGTAGAGTATTTAAGTATTCAATGCCAAAATAACAAAACACAAAACCAAAATCATTGAAGTAATCACTGTCCTAAACATTCTGGAACTCATGAAATGTCTGTATGAATAATTGTTATTTCCAGTTCTTAGTACTTGTCTGGAATATGTGCACATATAAGAGAGTACAAGTCTTATTTGGTATTTTCTCTAAGTGACTTTGGTTCTTTCATCTGTAAAGTGAGATGGGACTAAGTTCTCTCCAAAGCCCATGTATTAATAGCTCTGAACTGATATGGCTATTTTTACATATTGAAACTTCCCATTTCCAATACTTACCACTCTTTCCCATTTCACCCCCAAAACATATACCCCCATCTAACATGTATGTACCTCTTTAAGGACTGCAAGCATTTTGAGTTTCCCTACTTTCCTGTGGGGTAGAGAAAAGTGGTCATTATTTTTCAATTGAAAAAAGAAAAATTTCACAGAGAGATCATGCAATTGCCTAAATAATTGTTTTAGGTCAGAGTAATATTGGTCAGAATATATATTGAGTAAGTAGCAGAAGCAGGGCTCAACTTAGAGATTCTGGGTCTGCATCCTGGTACTTGATATCCTCTTATGTTATTTTTCTCCAAGAATTCTCAAATTCCCTTCGTGCACACTATTAAAGCAATCATCAAAGACAGTCATCTCCTGGTTACTCTGATAATGGGATATGTTCCAGAGCAGAGCTCTACATAAGCAGCCAGTTGGCTTCAGAAACAGCCCAATAATTATGAAACTAAGTGGGAACATTTTCTTTTCACTACCAGTTACTTAACATTAGCAAGATGTTTGTAAACCTTTCAGTTAGCCTCTCTCCATAGGGAAAAAGTAATCGTAAATAAAATCCAGTGAGAAAATATTATCCTTCTTATCTAAAGAAGGTGATAACCCTTCTTTAATTGACAATTACCTTTTGGAGTCTGTCTCTGCTTGAACTTTTTTGCAATCCATTTGCTCGTGTATGATGAGGTGTGTGTGTGTGTGTGTGCCTGCATGCATGGGTTGCACACACATGTTTTATGAGGAAAAGGGAAACATTCATTTTGATTCATAACAGGAAGAGTCATTAGAGACCATCACATTGAATTATTGTTATTGGTTTATGTCTGTCTCCCCAACCAGATGCTGCAATCCTTGAAGCAGGGATCATTGTTTCATCTATCTCTATATTATCAACCCCAGAAATATGACTTGGCATATGGCAGGTTCCAACTAATGGTTGTTAAGTAAAAAAGCACATCAATTATCTAGTCCAACCTTCTCATTTTACAGATAAGAAAAATAAGCCTAGGAAGATGACAAGCCTAAGATTATATGACTAGTTAGCATCAAAGTCATGTACAGAATTTAGGTTTTGACTCTTATAGTGCACTTTCTAATATTCTAGGCCATCTTACAATTTCTAAATTATACAAGAAGTATTTCTTCAAAACTCCATCTCACGTGAGGGTGAGATCAACTGTACATAGTTACGTTAAAGCGTGGAGAAACACCGAGTGCCTTTAGTCTGGAACAATATCCACCTCATCCACAATTAGCTACCATGAGCAGGATGGGAATGGTGTGCACACCAAAAACTGAGTGTGCATCGCTGTTTACCCTGATGCTGAACTTGAAACTAAATTGAGCCCGGTGTAGTGGCTCATGCCTGTAATCCCAGCAATCTGGGAGGCAGAGGCAGGTGGATTACTTGAGGTCAGGAGTTCGAGACCATCCTGAGCAGGAGTGAAACCCCGTCTCCGCTAAAAATAGAAAGACATTAGGTGGACAACTAAAAATATATAGAAAAAATTAGCCGGGCATGGTGGTACATGCCTGTAGTCCCAGCTACTCAGGAGGCTGAGGCAGAAGAATGGCAGAAGAATTGCTTGAGTCCAGGAGTTTGAGGTTGCTTTGAGCTAGGCTGACACCATGGCACTCTAGCCTGGGCAACAGAACAAGACTCTGTATCTAACAAAATAAAAAATAAAAATAAAGAAAATAAATTGCTAAATTGTAGTTCCAGTGCTTCTCTGAAATGTAGGTGGCTATGATAGGGCAATAACAGGAGCCACATTGCAAATAGATATATTAGATGGACTGACAAAACTGCAAAACCTCATATACTTTATAATTTATATAAAGCATGTGCTTTATACTATGTGTAAAGTATTCTCACTTCCATTCATTAACTGTGGAATAGGGAGGACAGATATTAGCAGCCCTCACTTAAAGGTGAAGAAATTAAAATTGGGGGACAACATTAAGCAACAGCTTTTCCTTAAAGTCTTATAAATAAGAATTAACTTTACATCTAGCTAGCTAACTTTTGCTAACTTTAGCATGTGGTTCTACCATTAACTAATTGTGTGTCTTTAGGTGAGTTACTTCTCGTGTCAGACTCCCTTTCCTTGTCCTTCACCTAACAGTGAAGATTAAAAGAGAATTGAGTGTTATGTTTAGTGAATGCTCAACAAATGGCACATACTATGTCACCTAGTTTGTGCCCTAAGAATTGTGTGAGGTTGTGTTGTTATTAATAATAATGTTTGCAAGAATCCATCACATTCACCAGAAGAAAGGTGTTATTTTATCAAGTGGCAATATTATTTGAGATGGAATTCTCTCTGGTACCTTCTGTTAGGACGATTGTTTTTATTGAAAATAAGTACATTGTGGGGGTGGAAATCTGGGAGAGCAGGGTGGCCCAGATGATGAGACTACACATTTGCATAAGCACAGCTGAAATCAGTTGCAAAGTTAAAGCAAATCCACAAGAAAGAAAAATGAAGTTTGTTACAGTAGTAATGGGCTTACTGTTTGTTCCATAAAGCAGTTCTAAAACCTAGCTCTATCAACAAAATAGGCAAAGAGGACAAGGACAGATGGGATTTGCTAACATTTCATTCTAGATGCATAGATTTGTCATATGCAACTTTGACTAAATAAGAAAATATGGTCACAAATGCCTCCTTTTCCCATTTCCCAAACCTAGGACAAAAGTCATTCATTTGGGTATGTCCTGGTTCTCCTGCTTGCCGGATACGTGATCTTGGGTAAGATTTTAAATTTTTCTGACAGCATTTCCTCATTTATAAAATAGGAACTGGTACTTCAAACTCAGAGGCTTATTTTTAAAATTATATGCAATGAGGTGTGTAAAAGTGCCCACCACAATCACTGGTGATGTCTGGTATACAATGGTTTGTCCAAAAATGTTTCCTAAAAGTTGTGTGGAAGCCTGTCCTTAAATTCTGTAGCAATTGATAGAACATAGGATCTGACAGATTTTGTTCACTTTTAAATACAAATATGGAATATATATTTATAGTCATTTAATTTCTCAGACATCAATAAAAATGTATTATTAAAAGAAAATGAATTATATTGTACATTATAACAAATCATAGGACATAGGAGATTAAAATTTATATAAAGTTATATAACATTTTAAAAAGAAATTAAAATAAATGTTTCAATACAAAGTTTAATAAAAATACATGGAAATTATGCGTAGCTGACTAATGAGCTAAACCAACGCCTTGGCTCTTAGTAAATGTCACAGAAAGCAGACAATTTATTCCCAGATGCTAGGATCTATGTTACATAATTGTTGAAATATTAAATTTCTAAAATAAGAAGAGGCAAAGATCTAAGAAATGAATTATGAAAATGATCAGTGCAATTACGAAGCTGAATAACCAATCATAGATGATCAAAGACCTAAAGTTTATTCATTTGCACAAAACATGCTGGAGTAGTAGCTGTAGTATTAATATACAGCCAGTTTCCAAGTTACTGACCACCTGACTTACAGTGTTCTGTACATACGAACAGGCTCCCAAGGCTCTTCCTCACAAAGATAATTTACAGTTAAATAATTAAATAAGTAATTTAGAATTAAATACTTAAATTAATAGTTTGGGAATAGTAAACAAACCCGCACGGCATAAGCGGTTCGCAGGCGCAGCATCTTTACCCTCACAGCTAGTCCCACTGTTTATTACAGAGTCGCTTACACACAGCATCACTTTCGTCTTAACTTTTTAATTCAGTTTCGTGAGTCTGTGTTTACCCTCATGACCATGCCTCCAAAGCGAAAGTCCACCGCAAGTCCAGGTGAGTCTGCAGCGAAGAGCATGGTGACTACAATGGAAAGCAGAAATAATTAAACGTTTGGAGAAAGGCCAGACACCATCATTCACTGGGGAAGCGTTAGGCTTCAGTCGCTCAACTATCGGAACAATTATAAAAGATAAAGTGAGAATAAAGGAATATGTAAAAGGCAATGCTCCAATGAAAACATCAATTATTAATAAGCAGTGAGGTGGATTAATTATTGAAATGGAAAGGTTATTATTGATGCGGTTAGAAGACCAAAATAAACATAACATTCCTATTAGCCTAGCATTGATGCAACAGTAGGTGAGTGTTAACTTTTAATATTCTGTTTTGAAATTTCTCCTATCTCCTATCTAAACATTTTGTGTATGTTTGATTTTGTGTTCTGTTCGTCTGAATTAAAAGAAAGAGCACAATAGTTTCTGTAACTTATTCTTACAGTATGAGGGTATTATTATTATTACAGTATTACACTGTATTATTATTACCACATATGAGTCATTATAGTATTATTATTACCATATATACACTGTTCATCAGGGATCCTAGGTACAATACAAATGTGACCTAAAGACGTTCTCAGAAACGTATCTCCTCTGTAACCCAGGAACTGCCTGTAGTGTAAATAAAATGACTTGGAGTCCTGTGTAATCTGGGGCAAGTAACAAACACTGAGACTAAGGGGTGTCTCTATTGTTCTTTGTTTATTTTGTTTGGTGTGGTTTGTTTTATTTTTATGAATGAGACAGAGATAATAATACTAACCCTACCAAATTTTTGTTAAGCTTGAAATAATAGATTTGAATAAGGTTTGTAAACCATAAAGTAGAATACAAATATGATATTCTTCCCCTCACAGTAATTTAAGTGGAGTTCCATGTCTTATGAATCTTCACATACCCAGAATTTGACATGATATCTTAAAGTGATACTTACCAAACATTTGTGAAATAAGATCAATTGGAGTCCAAGCTTATTTTATTAAGTGATATTAGCTCAAGATTATCTTTGCAACTCCAGTTCCACATCCCCTAGCAGCTCTACTTGGACTACAAGAAAGGAAAATTTTTTCAAAGTCCAGTTTCCTCCTATTTCTCTTCCTGACACCCTCTTACCCTAACCCCACAAGAAGTGTTCTGTTTCTATTTTAAAACATGTTGGTACTTGTCACTTATATAATTCCTTTAATATTAGTAACTGCTTCATCATTTCATATATGAATCTATCATTTGTCTAACTAAACTGTAAATTCATGGAGTTGGGCTGAGGTGTCATATATGTTTTTGCCTTCCACTGGGCTTTCCTTGCCCATAGTTATTAAATAAATTGATGTTGATGAAATTAAAGATCTTGGACTATACCCTTTTCCCTTTGAACCAGCAGAGGCAAGTAACAAGTAACTGATACTATTTGTCTTGTTGTGATAGAAGAGTAAGGCTCTCATCAAATAAAGGGTTACTTGCCTTCTCAACTAGCTTGTAACCATTTCAATAGTAGAGATTTTCTTCAACTACAACTTATATTCTCTAGCATAGTTGCTGGCTTGTCTAGTTTCAGTAAATATTTAAGGAAAAATTATGTGATAAGACAAAAATTACCAACGTTAGATTCTTCATGTTAGCTCATCAAATAGAATCCTCTACTCCCTTTTTCCATTTAATTCTCTTCTAATTAGGAAATATTCTTCTTGCTGAGAAGGTGTCTAAGTTGATCTATATAGTAAAGGGCTTAAGACTATGGTATTATGGATGTTGTAAACTTAAGCAGAGTGACCAAAATTTTGTAACTGTCGCTATGGATTGGTTATTTGGTTCCTTTTCAAAGTCCTTATATGGATAAAAGTAAAGAATAAAATTTCTATAATTACTTTCACCTGTTGAACTATGCTGTTGAACTTGACATGGCTCATGTACTGATCCACATAGGTCTCTGGGTGCTTTAGGATTGTAATTAAAGGATGAGCAAATTAAAGAAACCGTGGCTCAATTAAAGTCTGAGAGAATCTTGGGGCAGGTTGTTTAATAAGTGGGAGTTTTGGCAACAGTAAACTGTGGGCTGTAATGAGCAGAGAGAATTGGCAATTGTAGCTTCAGCTCTTTGCTTTTTACCCCTCGCTCTCCATAAACTTCTCAAACCTCCTACAGTCCAATTTTGGATCTATTGGCTAAATTTGAGAATCCAAGTTCAATGACATACCTCATAAAGTGGAAAAAGAACTTATACTCTTCTGTATGAATATGTACAATATAGGAAGAATTTTTACAAGATTTGTATCACCATGTTGTATATAGTAACCAAGAAATAGACCCTAAATGACCAAAAGTGTAACACCAAATAGTTTTTATTATAGCAATACAGTGTAATACTATGTGACCAATTATGTTATGAAAGAAAATTTACTAACATGAAAAAATATTTTAATAGATATTTGAGTAAATATTATAAATTGCTTATATCAAATGATCCATTAAATATAGGTACATTTATATATATGTATAAAATATATCTTTATATATATGTAATAAAATTTCCAATATTTCTACATTGAGCACATCACTTTTGTGTCCAGAAAAAAAAGACCACAAACATTTTTTTAAATAGGTGATGCATTGCATAGTTACTTCTGAAGATCTACTGTTGAGAACTCAGTATTGAAGAAAAGTTCATGTTTATTGAAATTAAAACCTTCTCTGTTAACATTCAATTAAAAAAATCTATTCTTTCCTAGGAGCCAGAGAAAGAGGAAAGGTAAGGGAGGGAAGGAGGAGCCTGAAAACTCCTCAGGTGTCCTGTTAATGGAATCTGCCTGAGCATGCTGTGCTTAAGCTGCCAAACTTCTTTTCTCAAAGAAATATTGAAGAGCTGCTGCTATGCTGATGAAATCAACCTGACCAGTTCTTTTTGTCTCACTCCCTCCTCCGCCTCCAGTGCATTGTGCAAGAGAAAGCTTAAACCATCTTCCTGTCAGGTGGAAGAGAGGATAAGCACCAGGTGGCCATGTCCCTGGTCTTCATGCTCAGGGTACAGCTGTGGGGTGGAGGGCCAGGCCTGGCCCAGGGCACACACTGTCCCTGTGCTGAGGGCTGGCTAGGCACAGTGTGCTTACTTCATGTCTAAAAGCCTGGGTTTTTGGGTTGAGGAGCCAGATTCTTATGCTGTGGGGTTGAATGACTATTAGGAATGCATAGAACAAATTAATTATTTTGCAAGAGGAACTTTACCTGGAAAGGTCAAGTCATAAATTCTTTTGTAACTATAATAAAAAACGAGGACATAGGGAAGGGCTAGGGACTAGCAGAAGGTTGCATCAATTCAATTCAGCATTGATTATTGAATAAGGTAAAGCACCTTCAAGGTGTCACGAGATAAACAAGTGAGTCGGAAAGGCTCTGTCCTCCAGGACCTTACAGTTCCTGCCTGGTGACAGACACACAAACAGCTAAGTCTCATATGAGTTCATACCAGTAACGGAAGGCCCTGGGGTGAGCTTTGGAGATCCAATCTGTCACCCATAGCTCCAAGATCAGTGTTCTTAATTAAATATGGACTTGTTGGCCTTCTGAACCCTTGTGTAGCTAAGTCAATAAAAAGGTGGCTAGAGGAATTGTATATAGAGGATACACTAGATATCAGGATAAATAGTCCAAATCTGGGTTCAGTGGCTGATTGAAATTTGTAGTTAGGAATAAGCTACTTTCTTGCTCTGAATTGCATTTTTCCTAAAGCTCCACCCAGCTCTGTAATTTTCTGATTATAATAAAAACAGTATTACTGTGAAAGTCAATGAAGGGTAGTCATCTTATAACTGTCCTCCTTCTAGCTGAAATCATAGAATAAATCATAGATAAAGACCATGATGGCCTTTGATTTCTTTCCCCTCTCTGATTCCCCCCTGCAGCCTCACTCAGTCTAAACACTATTGAGCTATTTGCTGTGTTGAGTTCCCCAGTGATGCACACTTACTGGCAGCCTGGGACAAGACACACAGTACTGGAAGTCTGCTCCCACAAGTGAACCAGGAACTCAGAGGTTGGCTTGGCAAAGCTCTTTGGCGTTGATCTTCTGTCCAGTTTCTTTCAGCTTCACTAAGCACTGCTCTTGTAGTTCTCTTCTGGTCTTGCTCAATTCTCTCCCATCTACCATGGAGCATGCTGATGAGCAAAGTATAGACCTTGCCTTATTGTTACTGAGAGTCTAGCAGAGGAGCAGTAACAAGTATACAACTGATCAAATTATGAGACAAAATACACTTAGTGCCCTTCCTTAGAAGGAAGAAAGGGCAAAAGGGCTGTGGGGTTCAGATAGTAGAGAGCACACATTTGGCCCAAGAGACACATATTAGGAGAAAAATCATTTAGGCTGCATCTTGAAGAATGAAATCATGTTTTAATGAAAAAGGTGTGGAGAAATGGGGCAGGACATATTACTCAAGTTAGCAATTTCACAAAAATATTTGAATGGGTAGGGGATGTGTTTGGACAATCATGCATAGTTCACTGGTTGGCAGCACATGTGGCTGAAAGAGCTGATTGTGGCAGACTATAGAAGGCCTTGAATGCTAGCATTTTTTTAAAAAAAACATGGTAGTTAATAGAGATGCTCTAAGTGTTTCTGATTAGAGGTGTGCAACATTAGAAGGGAGCATGTGCAGAGAATATGCTTTAAAAAGTTAAGGTTTCTGTCCAAGTAAATGATGATTCAGCCTAAGCATTATAGCGGCAGATATCTTGCCGAGAAGATCTGCTGGATTTGACCATTGGTTAGCAATAGGATTCCAAGAAAAAAATCAGAGCTGAACTGGAATTTTTGAGCCAAGTTAGCAAGGCAAAAAGGTTGGCACAGTTGGAAAAGTCAGGGAGGTCAGGGAGAAATGCTTTATGAAGGAAGGCCATATAAGTGGTGTGGATCACACTGAGCTTTAAGGGCATAATGGAGATGTTGATTAGTTAATTAGAAAAGTAGGTTATAAGCTGAAACACCAGCTCAGGTTAAAATTCCTGAGTTGGTAATCATCACTGTTAGGTGGTGATTGAAGCTGTGTGTGTGCATTAGAGGCAGGCAGTGAAGAATGAGTAAGGAAGAAAGACTAGGGAAGAAAGGCTGTTCTGTTGAAAGCTTTCCTTGAGCTCTTATTGGTGGGTCTGGCCAGCAAATGTGGAAGCACAAATTTGTGGGTTTCTTCAACCCATTCACACAAGTGACTAGGCTGTTCCAAAGCCCCAACAGTTGGTTTGGGTCCGAGTGTGACCACAGGAATCTGATCTAGGCAAGAATATGCCCCAGAGGTCAATTTAGCTTCAGACAGAACCTGTCGTGGAGGAGCCCTCAGCTTCACTTTGCCCTCTCTTCAGTACAATCTGGTCCTAATCACAGAACTGTAATGTTGAAAGCACAGGTTCATACATATTTTCTAGAGAATAATGCATCTATAAATGCTTTGTAAGTTATAAAGTATTCTACCATTATTATCATTCCAGACACTGTAAAGAATAACCATAATGAAAATGATAGGTCGCTCAAAATAAACTCTTGGCAGTAAATCTATTCAGCCCTCATGTTTGACAGTCGAGGAGTCTGGGACTCAGAGAGGGGAACTACATGCCCAGATGTCACACAGAGCCTGGAGCAGAGCTCAGACCTCTGGGATTCCAGTCAGCCCTCTTTCCTTTTTCATTCAAATTAATTCCTCTCTTCACCTTTACTTTTTGGAAGTCATTTGATACGATGTAATATTTGGTAGATAAAGGTCTCATTTCTTCCGTCTCACTTTTAATTCTAAGTTTGAGGGCATTTTGGAAAAGTTGCTAGCAAACTGGGAAATGGAGAGCAGCTTAAACATTAGCAGAAGGTTAAATTTAATGCATTAGAACTTGGTTGAGTGTTTAATTCAATAAGGCTTCTAATATAAAGGTGAAAAAGAGTAGCTATGACCTCCAGCACCTCACAGTTCCTGTTGGGAGACAGACATGCAAACAGCTTGGGCAAAGCTAAATGTGGAAAGAAATACCAAAAACTGGGGGAGGGGTTGTTCACTTCCTGAATAGATAGAAAACTGAGGACTCTGATATTTGACACCTCCCATGAGATGCAAAGAGAAAATAGAGGTAAACCTTAAGCAGGTTTTGTTTCTATAGTGCCAGGAAATCTAGGATAAAAGTGCATAATATATTTTAAAAAGTGGAACAAATCTCTCTGTCTCATCTGTCTTTTTACATTCTCAGACTCCAGGAGCCTCAACAGTAGACTCTAGCAGAGGTGGATGGAAGCATCCTATGACCCAGCACACCCAGGACAAGAAGCTACAGGGTTTTTGGCCCTTTGCCAAGCCATGAGATGAACCTGATAGGGTTGTTAAATAACAGCATGCCCTCAGCCTCAGGCCTGACTTCATGCTATTCCAGTCGTGTGACCTGTCTCCTCCAGTGATCTAAGATAACACTTATCACACTCTGCCTTGGAATCAAATTACTTGTATGTGTGCCTGCTTTCACCACTAAATAAGAGAGCTATGACCATGACTTACTCAACTCTATCCCCCAGAGCACTTGGCACAGGACCTGGTACTTACTTGGTGGATGCCCAGTAAGTGTGCGGGGTTGGCTGGAATTTTGGCAGGACTCCTCATTTCTCATTGGTAAAACCTTTGGTTCTTCTTGCCTGATTTGAGAAGGATGAAACACACATTGTTTGAAAATCCTGGATCTGATTACAGAGACCGGGACTTTAAGAGAAATGCAGATTTGCAATTTACTCTCTGTAAAACTCTTTCCTGCAAAAAGGCCAATGCTTTTTCCCTTCCACACCTGTTTTTCTGTAGGTGGTTAGTATGTAGTGTTCTCGTAGTTCTTGTGTTTTATAATTCTATTATTTTGTAAACTAAATTCAAAAGTAAGGTCCCTTTGAGTTCAATTTTTCTTTATCTCTGCTGATCCTTGACACGACAATATATAAAATAGTAAGTAACTATTCTAAATTTAAAAATCTTTAAATATTTAGACTGAACCTCTAGAACTGCCTAAAGTCCTAGGCTTAAGGTTTAAATGGTAAACTCAATGTCTGGCCTACACCACTGCCTGGCCAATGCCAGTGGCCCAGGAACAGGCAACCCTCAGCAGCAGGCAGTCTCTAGTGGCCCCCGGCTTCTGTCTTGCCCCTACACTGTGTCTGCCATAGTGGGCTCAAGGCTTCTGCCAGTGCCACATTACCACAGTTGTGGTCAGTGCCATGTCTGCCACAAGGCTTTCTCAGACAAAGCCAGTCTGTGAAGAATATAATAATTATGTATTTCTTCAAATGCAGACACTGATGCACAATCATGAGGATCAAGAACAATTAGGAAAATTTAATATCACAAAATAGACAAGCTGCCAGGGAATGATGCTCAAAAAATGAAGTGTATGAACTGTCTGATAAAAAATTTAAAATAGCTGTTTAAGGAAACTCAGTTAACTTTAGGAAAATGCTGAGAAATAATTCAATAAAATGTGGAAAACTATAAGTGAGAAACTTAGAAATTTAATAGAGAGTGAAATAACAATAAAAAAATCAAACCAAAAACCTAGAACTAAAAAAATACAACAAACAAAATGAAAAAAACAATGCAATAGAAAGCATCAAAAGCAGAATTGGTCAAGCAGAAGAGAGAATCTATGAGCTTGAAGATAGGTTATTTGAAAATATATAGTTAGAGGAGAAAAAAGAATGAAAATAAATGGAGAAAGCTTACATTATTTATGAAAGAGTATTAAAAGAGCAAACTCTCAAGTCATAGGGGTCAAAGAAGGAGAAGAGACAGATAAAAATGTATAAAGTTTATTTAAAAAAACAGTACCAGAAAAATTTCCAAACTTGGAGAAAGATGTAAATATTCAAATATAGGAATGTCCAAGGTCTCCAATTTGATTCAATCCAAAGAAGACTACCCCAAGACATTATAAATAAATACTCAAAGATTAAATACAAAGAGAGGATCCTGAAAACAGCAAAAGGAAAGAAGTGAATAACATATAAAGGAGTCCCAATACACCTAGCAACAGACTTCTCTGCAGAAACCATATAGGCCAGGGGAGAGTAGGATGATATACTCAAAATGCTGTAGGAAAATAACTGCCAACCCAAGAACACTGTACCTAGCATAGCTGCCTTTCAGATAAGAAGAGATAAAGACATTCCCAGATGTACAAAGCTAAAAGAGTTTATCAGCACCAGACCTGTTTTATGGAAATGCTGAAGTGTGTTCCTCAGTATCAATGAAAAGCACACTAATGAGTGACACAAAAACATCTGAAAGTATAAAACTCACAGGTAAGATTAAGAACAAAGTCAAATCCAAAAATAGTCTAATAATATAATGGTGACGAATAAATCATTTGTATTTTTAATATGAATGTTAAAAGACAAAACTATTAAAAATAATAGTATCTACAATAATTCATTAGAAGATATGCAATAAATTATGTAACTTGTGGCATCCAAAATTTATAATGTGTATCAAGAAATAAATACCATTTAAATAGCTATAAAAGTACCTGGGAATACATTTAACCAAAGAAGTGAAATATCTATAAAATAAAAAGTATAAAACACTGGTGAAACAAATTGAAGAGGACAAGAGGACACAAAAGAGGAAAGACAGCCCATGCTATGAATTGCAAGAATGGATATTGTTAACGTGTCTATATTGATCAAAGTAACTTAGAGATTCAGTACAATCCATATCATAATACCAATGGAATGCTTCACAAAAATAGAAAAATAAAATCCTAAAATTTATATGAAACCACAAAAGACCTTGAATATCCAATGCAATTCTGAGCAAAAAGAGCAAAGCTGGAGGCATCATAATACCTGTCTTAAAAATATAGTACAAAGCTATAGTAAGCAAAACATCATGGTACTGGTATAAAATTAGACACATAGATCATAATAGAAAACCCAGAAATAAATTCACAGATTTCAAGCCAAATCATTTCCACCAAAGGCACTAAGAACATACATTAATGAAAAGATAATCTCTTCAATAAATGGTGCCAGAAAAATTAGTTATACCTATGCAGATGAATGAAATTAGACCCCTATCTCTCACCACATGCAAAAATCAGATCAAAATTGATTAAAGATGTAAATGTAAGACCTTCAGCTATAAAACTGCTAGAAAAAAGCATTGGTGAAACATTTTAAAGAACTCAAACAACTTAATACCAAAAAAAGGAATAATAATCTGATTTTTAAAATGAGTAAATTATGTGAATAGACATTTCACAAAAGAAGACATACAAATGGCCAACATGTATTTAAAACAATGCTAAACATCACTAATCATCGAGAAAAAGTAAATCCAAGCCAAGATATTATATGATATTGTCTCACCCCAGTTAAGATGGCTATTATCAAAAGGACAAAAATAAAAAATGCCGGTGAGGATGCAGATAAAAGGAAACTCTTATACACTGTTTGTGGGAATGTAAATTATCATGGCTACTATGGAAAATAATATAAAGTTTTCTTAAAAAACTAAAAATAGTTCTACCATATAACCCAGCAATCCACTACTGGGTATATATTTAAATGAAAGGAAATTAGTATATCACGGAGATAGCTATACTGTCATGTTTATTGCAGTAATCTTCACAATAGCCAGAGAATCAACCTAAATTCTATTAACTAATGAATGGATATGGAAAATGTAGTATATGTACACAATGGAATATTTTTCAGTCATTAAAAGAATGAAATTTTGTCATTTCCAGCAATTCTGGAGGAACTGCAGGACAATATGTTAAGTGAAATAAGCAAAGAACAGAAAGACAGATAGTGCATGTTTTCACTCATATTTGGAAGCTGAAACAGTTAGTCTTCTAGAGATAAAGAGCAGAATGATGGTTACAAAAGCTGAGAATGGTGGGGAGGAATGAAGAGAGATTGGTCAATGGGTACAAAAATAGACAGAAGGAATAAGGTCTAGTGTTTGATAGCATGGTAAGGTGATTATAGTTACCCATAATTTATTCTGTATTTCAAAATGACTTGAAGAGAAGATTTAGAGTGCTCTCAACATGAAGAAATGATAAATGTTTGAGGTGGGGGTTATTCTACTTACCCTTTTTGATCAGTATGCATTGTATGACTGTATCAAAAGATCACATGTACCTCATAAATATGTACAATTATTTGTATCAATAAAGAAAGGGAAAAATTCAAAAGGTGTAAAAGTACAGAGTTTTTGTGATCGATGCTACATTGTTATCAGTTTAAAACAATAACTGATTTTCTGTGTGGATGATCTATCCATTGTTGCATCTACTATAGGTTTTTGCTTTGTGGTGCCATGAGGCTTACTATGTAAAACAAAAAATAAAAACACACCACTAGAGAAAATCAATTAGCCAGAATGGAAGACAGCAAGAGAGAAATAAACAAATAAAGGATCTACAAAATCACCAGAAAAAAAAAATAACGAAATGGCAAAAGTCTTTAGTTATCAACACATACCTAGAATGTAAATGTATTAAATTCACCAAACTACATAAAATGACCAAATGGATAAAAAACAAAAAGCGAGACCCTACTATATGCTGCTATAAGAGATTCACTTTACCTCTAAGGACACATATAGACTGAAAGTGAAGGGATGGAAAAAGATATTCCATGCAAATGGAAACCAAAAGAGATCAGGAATAGCTATATTTATAACAGATAAAATACACTTTAAGTCAAAAACTGTCAAATGAGACAAAGAAGGTTATTATATAGTGGTAAAGAGATCGATTTATCAAAAGGATCTAGCAGCTATAAATATATATACAGCCAATATTGGAGTACCTAAATATATAAAGCAAATATTAATAGATTTGAAAAAAGAGATAAATTATGTACTATAATAGTAGGTGGCTTCAGTACCCTACTTTGAACAATGGATAGATGATCTATATAGAAGATTAATATGGAAACATTGTACTTGAAATATACTTTAGAACAAATGGACCTAACAGGAATACACAGATTTTATTCAACAGCATCAGAATACACATTTTTCTCAGGTGCACATAGAACATTCTCCAGGATAGATTATATGCAGGTCACAAAACAGGTTTTAATTGGTTTAAAGAAATTGAAATCATACCAAGTATCTTTACTGACCACAATGGCATAAAACTAAAAATCAGTAACAGGAGGATCTTTAGGAAATTCACAAATACATGGAAATTAAATAACCGATGAGTCAATGAAGAAATTAAGAGAGATTTTAAAAAATTCTTGAGAGTAACAAAATGTAAACACAACATAACAAAAACTACAGGATATAGTAAAAGAAGTTCTAAGAGGCAAGTTTATAGCAATAAACACCTACATCAAAAAAGAAGAAAGATATGACATGAATAACCCAATGATACACCTCAAAGAACTAGAAAAACATGAACAAATTAAGCTCAAAGTTAGTAGAAAAAAGAAAATAATAAAAGTCAGTGCAGAAATAAATGAAATATAGAATAGAAAAACAATAGATATGATCAACAGAATGATCTTTTGTTTTCTAGAAATGTTTTCAAAAAGATAGACAAAATCAACAAACTTTTAGCTAGACTAACAAAAAAAGACTAAAATGAATAAAATCAGAAATGAAAAAGGAGACATTATAGTTAATACAACATAAATAAAAAGGGTAATTATAGACCAACAAATTGGATAACCTAGAAGGAATTGATAAATTCCTCAATGCATACAACCTACCAAGGCTGAATTATGAAGACATAGAAAATCTTACCAGACCAATAATAAGATAGAATCAGTAACAAAAAAACCCCCATTAAAAAAAAAATCCAGGATCTGATGGCTTTACTGCTAAATTCTATCAAATATTTAAGGAAGAATTGATAACAATTCTTTCCAAACTCTTCCAAAAAAATAAAGAGGGAGGAAATAGTTCCAAACTAATGTTGTGACACCAGCATCATCTTGACACAAAAGCCAAAGACACTACAAGAAACAAAAGTACAGGCCTCTAACCCTCATGAAGACAGGTGCAAAAATCCTCAACAAAATACAAGTAATATAAATTCAGCAGCACAATGAAAAGATCATTAATTATGATCAAGTGGGAATCATCCCAAGCATCCAAAGATGGCTCAATATATGTAAATCAATAAATGTGATGCATTACATTAATAGAATGTAGAATAAAAACTATATGGTTATTTGAATAGATGCATAAAAAACATTTGACAAAATTCAACAATTAAATAATGAAAACTCTCAACAAATTAGTTGTAGAAGGAATGTACCTCAACACAATAAGGCCATATTTGACAAACCCACAGTTAACATCATACTCAATGGGAAAATGTTGAAACCTTTTCCTCTAAGATCTGGAGCAAGACAAGAATACCCACTTTCACCACTTGTATTCAATATAGTACCAGAGGTTTTAGCCAGAGCAATCAAGAGAAAGATATAAAAGGCATCCAAACTAGTATGGAAAAAGTTGAATTGCTCCTGTTTGCAGATGATGTGATCATATATATACAAAACCCTAAAGACTAAACCAGTAAACTGTTAGAACTTATAAATTAATTCAGCAAAGTTTCAGGATACAAAATTAAAATACAAAAATCAGAAGCATTTCTATATATTAAAAGAAAAGAGAATCAAGAAAACAATATCATTTATAAGAGCTAAAGGAATAAAATATTTAGGAATAAATCTAGGGAGGTGAAATATCTCTACAGGAATTACAGAACATCAGTGAAAGAAATTGAGCAAAGCACTAATAAATGGAAAGTTATCTCACATTCATGGATTGAAGAATTAATATTGTTAAAATGTCCATATTACCTAAAGTGATCTATAATCAACACAATCTGTAGGACATTCTTTACAGAAACAGAAAAACAACACTAAAATTTGTATGGAACCATGAAAGACCTTGAATAGCCAAGACAATCTTGATAAGAAGAACAAAGCCGGAGGCATCATACTACCTGAATTCAAAATATACTACAAAGCTAGAGTAACCAAAATAGCATGGTACTGGCATAAAAACAGACACATAAACCAATAGAAAAGAATAGAGAGTACAGAAAGACATCCACACATTTACAGACAGAGGATTTTTAATAAAAGAGCCAAGAGCACAAAATGAAGATAAGAAAGTATCTTCAATAAACTGGATATCCATATGCAGAAGAGTGAAATTAGACTCATCTTTCACCATATACAAAAATCAACTCAAAATGGATTATTACAGCGTTAAAAGTAAAAACCCAAAACTAACTATGAAACTACTAGGAATAAACATAAGGAAAAAAGCTCCATGACATTGGTCTTGGCAATGACTTTTTGGTTATGACCCCAAATGTACAGGCAACTAAAGCAAAAAAATAGAAAAATGGGATTACATAAAACTAAAAATTTTCTGCACAGCAAAGGAAACAATCAATAGAGGGAAGAGAAACCTACAGAATGGGAGAAAATATTTGCAAACTATACATTTGATAAGAAAATTATATCCAAAATATATAAAAGAAGTCAAACAAATCAATAGCAAGAAAATAACCTGATTAAAATGTAGGCAAAAGACCTGAATAATCAGTTCTCAAAAGGAGACAAACAAATGGCCAAAAGGAATATGAAAAAATGCTCAACATCACTAGTTATCAGGGAAATGAAAAGTAACACCACAATGAGCTATTGCATCACACCAGTTAGAAAGGCTATTATCAAAAATATAAAAAATAACTAGTGCTGCTGAGGATGTCAACAAAAAGGAACATTTGCACACTGCTGGTGGGCATTTAAATTAATACAGCCACTATGGAAAACAGTGTGATGTTTGATTTTCTTTAGAAAATTAAAAATAAAACTACCATGTGATATAGCAATCCCACTACTGAGTATATAACCAAAGAAAATGAAATCAGAATGTCAAAGAGATATGTGAACTTTCATGTTTATTGAAACATTATTCACAATAATCAAGCTATGAAATCATCCAATGGATGAATTAATGAAGAAAATGTGTTACATTTAATATATACACAATGAAATAGTACTCAGTCATAAAAAATAAGGGAATTCTGTCATTTGTAATAACATAGATGAACCTGGTGGGTATTCTCTTAGGTGGAATAAGCCAGACACAAAATACAAATACCGCATGATCACACTCGGGTGGAATCGAAAAAAGTTGATTTCATAGTAATACAGAGTAGAACACTAGTTACTAGGGGCTGGAATAGTCCAGGAAGGGGTTTGGGGAGATGTTGGTCAAACAATACAAAATTTCACTTACAAAGAAGAAATAAGTTCAAGAGATCTATTTTACAATATGGTGACTATAGGTAATAAGATACTATATTTTTGAAAACTGCTTAGTGGATGTAAAGTGTTTTCACCACAAAATGATATTTATGTGAAGCAATATGTATATTAATTAGCCAGATTTAGTTATCCACAATATATATATACTTCAAAACATTATATTGTGCACAGTAAATGCATACAATTTTATCAATGTAGAAAATGCAATTTAATTTTCTAAAGTTTATTATTAAATTAGTAATTATTAAAATTCAAATTCCCCAAAGAAATATTATGATCATTATTAACTGAGAACACATCTGAGTGAATTACAATAATAAAACATTATGATAGAAAAATTTAAAAAGCAACATTTACAGAAGTGTAATTATCGAAAATAAAGCTCACAAATAAAAAGATATTGAAATGTATTTCTATAAAAGCAAGAGGGGAATAAAACAAATTAAATGATGAATACTTAAACTGTGTATAAGATTATTTTTTAAATTATTTAATTGTATTTTGGAATATGTTAACTTGTGGAAAGAGACTTTTAATGAAGCTCCTATTTACATGGGCTAAATTAATATTTTGTTTTAGGATGAAATAAAATAGAGAAATATTTTTATTTGTAGTACCTAAATTTAGTGTAACTTTCAACTGAATATAAAAATGAGAACTTATTATTTGATGACTTTTGACTCAAAATATTTGTTGAGGAAAGGTATTATAAATAGAGTCAAAAGATAGTATCTGTAAAGACATATGGGTTGAAATAACTATAAATTTTATCTGAAACATATTAGAATAGAGACTATCCTCCATTTAGCAAATTTTGCACTGTGTTTATCAAACTGTTTCTGCTGCTATGAAGAGAGCATTTGCTCAGTAAAAATGCCTATAAAAACATTAAATGGAAAATGTCAACAATTTCAAATAGATTAATTATAGAATGCAACTTTGAAGAAACATTCAGAAGAAAGAAACAAACAAACTTTGAAGAAAAATTTCAGGCAATTTAAAAAATTAAAACAATATCATTGAAAAAATACATTCTTTAAAAAAACATTACTACCAGGCTATTAGAAACAGATGCAGCTAAGACAATAGTAAATTTTGTAAACATAGTCAAACAACAGTCATTCTTAGGTTGTTGAGTTCAAATAATTAATATAAAGAACTTTTTCCTGTTTTTTCCTGTTTTTCTGTTTTAATATACAGATGTATGTTAAATGTTAACATATAATGTTTAAATGTTTTACAGTGTATGTTAGATTTGAAAATTGGTTTTGAATAGTTTTAAGTACAATATATACAATATAACCAACTTATTATTCATTATATAAACATTTCAAAACTTTTAGAATTAATTGTAGCTCCTTTGTTATTCTCAAAATTGTCCTGATTGAATACATTACATGGTCACCCTAGATAAAAAATAGGCCTTTGTTCATATTGCTGCTTTTTATCCAGAACAAAAGTTAGAGATAAAACACAATTATGATTTTCAAAGCACAGCAAAGAGACCATAAGGAAATTTTCTGAAGTGCTAAAATGGTTGTACTAGGTGGTGGAGAATATAAATTCCTTTTTCTTTCCAGTTTCCATTTTAAACATTGAGATCATGTTATTTTTACAAGGAACAATTATGCTAGAGAAAAAACAAACAAACCATAAGAAATGTTTGGAACTTCCTGGAGAGAGAGGTCCTGGGAGCCAGTTTGGCCTCATCTGTCGGAGGGGCTCTGCGGGCAGCAAAGGTAAAGATGCTTGCATGGCGTGCCAGCTTCTTCTCCATCTCAGCACACGTGCCTCTCCTGCATCTGTCAAAGCATCAGCTGGTCAAAATGTTCTTCTTCCTTTCCCCTCCAGACTCAGCCAAGGTAGCACTGACACATAAGGTCAGATTTGGGGGCTGAGGTGAGTGAAGCATTGTATATTTATATCCATAGACACACACTCCTGTGGATGTTCCGGTGACTTCAGGGGACTTTCCACAGCCATGGGTGTCTTATGTCTGGTGTAAGGTAACTTTGGCTGGCTCAGTGAGCTCTCTGGATACAAATCCCTAGGTGAAGGGTTCCAGGGTTTATAGATTGATGCTCAATAACATTTTTCTTTCTTCTATACCATCTGTTCAATATGATAGTAATATATATGTAGGATTTTTTTTGTGTGTGTGAGGTGTTCTGTTTTCATTTTCCTCTCTCTACAACTGTTGGGTCCAACTTTGAGGAAGCAACAGATATAGGGACTTCACGGCTTCCAGCTTGGGCATGGCTTCTGCTTTTATGGATTGTTATTGGTTATTGTGATTAGTTAAAGTAGGGGACAATACATACAGTATAAATAAAACATGTAGAGGAGTATCTGGCACAAAATCACAAAATCACTAGATAATTACTGTATTTTGGCTTTACTTTATCACTTTGTGAAGGAACAAAGCTTTCTGTCTAGAGTGGGGAGTTTCAGTGGGAAAAATAAGGAGATGTATTATAATATATAATAGGAAATGGTGTGAAATAACAAGAGTAAACAATTTAGAAGAGATGTTAAATGTATATTTTATGCAAAGTACTGATTTAGGCTCCAGGAATAACTTGAGAAAGAAAATAAATTAAATTCCTGTCTTCAAAGCATTTATACTCAAAAGGAAGGATGACATTTACCTGAGTCAAATGAATATAATGTAGTTCATTTTTATGCAAAATCTTAGCTGCACAGGTGTGTGTGTGTGTGTGTGTTTTCGAAGGAGCTAAAGAAAGTTGAACAAAATTCAAAGAGTAGAGGGAATCATGGATGTCCTCTCCTTATTAATGTATTTAGAGGGCAATATCTGCATCATGGACTCCTTTTTTTCCCCCTGCCTTACACCATCTAATACAAAGAATTAATTTAAATGATATAAAAGTATATTATGGCTGTTGGGGGACAGACTGTTAGATCGCCCACCAAGCAACCATTTCCATTTCTTATCTTTTAACAGAATTTGTTTTTGTTTTGGGTTGAGGTGGCAAAGTGCTCAGGAAAGCTCCAGACCTTCAGCAGTCCCAGAGAATGGACCTTGGTTACTTCAAAGCTAAGGCTTATGTCAGTGCCTTTATTTTTTTTTGCCAGTGATAGGTTTTGGTGTAGCATGCAATTCTGCTCTGGCCAATGGAAAGAAATATATTGGGAAATTCCAAAGAAAGGAGCTTGAAAATTAAGTTCTTTAAATTCAAAAATTCATTCAGCATCTAAAATGAGTAAATAACTTGCTGTGTGGCATTGGACATATCTCTTAACTTCTCTAGGTCTCAGTTTCCTCATCGTATTATGCTAATCATTCTTATCCTCCCTAATGGGCAGCATTATGAAAAATAATGGATGTTAAAGCAACTTCCAGTTATAAATGTACATAAATATAAATTATTACCATTAATTTTTAATTACTTTGAAATCTTTAGCTTAAAAACTGATATAAAATAAATCAGTGATACCATAAAAATATAAGCTAATATGAAAACTCTAGAAAAATATACTTCTTCCTCAATAAAACAACATAATCATGTGTAAAAGACTTCCTATGCATTTATTTATCCATACATATTTCACTTTCATTTTTTACATTAGTTTATTTCAAAATCCACATGGAATTTTAGAATTACATATTTAATAAAGTTTAATGACCATGTTTGTAAAAAAAAAATTGAGAGTTTCACCTCTGCTCTTTGAGAGCATAATGTAAAATGCAATAAGCACAGACTCAGGTGTTTTAAGTTGTGCTCCCAAGAAAACATTAATTTTGTTATAAAAATTTTTTCAGACATATAGAAAATAACATAATAAGCACCAACACCCACTATACATATTTAACAAAGGTTGACACATATTTTCTTTAAATATTTTTTAGAAAATAAAATATTACAGATGCATTTGAGGTCCTATTGTACCTATCTTAGTCAGTTTGGTCTACTATAACAAAGTACCATAAACTGGGTGGTGTAAAAAATAACGGAAGTTTATTTCTCACATTTCTGGAGGCTGGATGTCCGAGGTCAGGGTACCAGCATGGTCGAGTTCTGGGACAGGCTTTCCTCCAGGTCGCACACCGCCAACTTCTCTGTGGATCCTCGCATGGCAGAGAGAGTGCTACCCAGCTTTTTGGCCTCTTGTTTTAAAGGCATGAATCCTAATCATGAGGGCTCCATCCTCATGACTGAATTATCCCCTAAAGGGCTCACCTCTTAATACCATCACATTGGGATTAGGGTTTCAACATAAGAGTTTTGAGGAGATGCAAACATGCAGTCCATTGTAGTACCCTTTCCAAATCACATTTTGCAGTGGATGTGTGTGTGTGTGTGTGTGTGTATATATACATATACACACACACACATATATATATATACACACATATATATGTGTATATATATATACACATATTTTTTTTAGATCACACTTTGTACTTGGCTTATATGTCTGTGTATTTCATGAGGTATTAACTAAACTCCTCTAACAAAGAGTTCCCAAAACACAGTGGGTCAAAGGAGATTGAAGTTTATTTCTCTCTAAAATATCAATTCATAGGGAGATAGAAAGTCCAGGGTAGGTAGTCAAGTTTCATCCATGAGATTTTGTTGTTTCACCATCTCCTAAGGCAAAAATTTTCTGAGTGCAATGGTGCAATGCGAGGGGTCCTGGGGTCCCTGGATTCTTTCAAGGTGTCTGCAACCTCCTCCTTTTTCCAACTATATATCTGTGTGGAGCCAAATTTTCTTCATATTCTTCAACAAAAACAGCATTTCTATAGATTGAATGCAGAAACAAATATGAGACTCCACTTGTCTTGAGTAAAGTCAGACATTAAAAAGATTTACGAAACAGGAAACAGTGTTGCTATTTCACTAAATTTGCTTTTTAGTTAATGTTTATAAAATAATATGTTAATATAAAGGTTTATTATGGTTTTAAAACTGAAAAATGCATATTTTAAATTTCTCCATTGTAACTTTGGATATAGTAAATATCAATAGATATTTCAACATAAATAAAAGCTCTTTGAGGTCTCAAATAGTAAAAATAGGAAAAGGTAGTATCTAGTCGGTGGCCATATCCAGCTAAAACACTTTTTACTATGAATAAGAAAGAATGATTTTGGTGGAACATATAGCAGTTCAATGCAATGTATGTGTCCATAAACAATATACAATAGTTGTGTCCTTTAAAAATTTACATGAATGGTATTTTTCTGGGTGCATCCTTCTGCATATTACTTTTTTTCAACTCAAAATTATATCTTTAAGATGTATTGATGCTAGCACATATTGATCTAGTTCATTAATTTTAACTGTTGAATAGTATCATACTGTATGACTATACCAAAATTTATTTAAACATTTATTTAATTGGTAAATATATAGGTTTCCAATTATTTACTCTTGAGAGCAATGCTAAAATAAGCATTCTTTTGTGTATCTCCTTATATAATATGAGAATGTTTCTTTAGTGAACTAAAAGTTAAGTTCTGTTATAAATTTTGTATTATAAGACTCAAAACATTATTGAATGTTGTTAAATTTTTCTTCAAAGTGGTTGTGACAATTTGCAAACCCATGCGCACAGCGTGAGAATGTCTTTGCCCTCCATGTCTCCTTTTTGGCTTTATAAAACTTGTTAATTTTGTCAATATGATGGTAGGGAAATTGAAAGTTACTGTTGTTTAATTTGCAGTTCTCTTTTTAGAAATTATGATAGTTAGAAATAGGTATAATGGCAATCAAAAGAATACTTGATAACAGTGATTACATAATTGAGATTTATTTTTCTCACATAAGAAGTATGGCATTAGATAGTTGCTAGCACTGGTTTTGCAGATCATTAATGTAATCAAGAAAATTAAGCTCAGCCATATTTCTGCTGCATTATCTTAAGTATGTTGTCTTTTATTCTTCTTGCTTATCATTTTATGGTTGCCAGATGATTGCCACTATGTAACTTAAATGTTCCATATAAAAAAGAGAAGAGAGATGGTTAGTACATTCTCCTCTTAAACTTGTCCCCTTTTATCAAATTTAGCAAAATAAAGGTCCCTAATCCCTACCCCAGGAAACTTCTTCCTATGTAATTGGTTTTACTCAGAACTGTGTTAATTAGCTAACACCAACACATAGTTATTGTATCTTTAAATAAACTAGATAAAAGATAGGATATGTTGCTCGTATTTGTCCTTACACCAAACTTAGCATTTTATGGATCTTAATTCTTTCATATGACTTGTAGGATAAACTTGTCTCATATTATTTTAAAAATTCCTTTGAAAATTTTTATTAGAATTGTAATTATTTTTTACATTTGTGATAAATTTATAGTTTTATAATCTTGTAATCAGCAAACAATTGGATCTTATTTTAAAACTCGACTTGATAATCTCTGCTTTTTAATTGAAGGGTTCAATATTTTTATATTTAATGTAACTTAAGGTAGTTGTGTTTAAGTCTACTATCTTGGTCATCTGCCCTTGATTTTTCTCTTAATATTTTTTTCATGCCTTATTCTGAGTGAGTAAAGTATATGCACTAAAACTTACAAAACATTATTATTTTGGCCCCATAAGAATGATGTAAATTCTTCAGAAAATAAGGGCAATTATACCAGATGGAAACTCAGATCTTCAGAAACAAATAAAAAGCATCACAAAGATATGTATCTAGGAAACAAATGAAAAGTATTTAGTATTTTTTATATATAATCATTTAAATCTAGATTTTTTTCAGGTGGTTATTTGTTGTTTAAGGCACAAATAGCAATTCACTCAGAGTTTTACAGCATACAGAGAAATGAACCAAAAAATACAAAATATACTTAGCCTTTCTATGGCAGTATTCTTCACCTCCTGCCACTCTATAAGTCAGGGAAATAGGGGTGGTACTTTTTTATCCTAGAAAGGATTTTAATTTATTTTGGTATTTGCAAAATCTATAATATTATAGCTTATAGTTTAGTTCTATTCATTAGGGAGTTTTGATTTTCTGTATTCAAACCAGAAACAGCAGTCTATCATTCACTTTAAGAATTACAACATTACTATTCTATCCATAATTTATTTTGAAGTTTTTATCTTTAGTCTGCTAATATAGAGAGAATTTGGTGTCTTTGATATTTATTTTTAATTTTATTGCATTGTATGTAATATTATATGAATTTTAAAATATATTACTTTGTGGTTGATATTACTGAGAAATGGTATGTAGGCCTGGAGCTGCTGCCTATTATTATTTCCACAAGGATATAGTCTGCCTGAAAGTGAAGCCAACACAGAACTGAGAAATGAAGAAAGAGCAAGGTCTGACTATATTAGCCCATAAACCAAGCTGCTCCTAATATCTTACTTGGACTATCCAGTTGCATAAGTCTTCCATTTTCTATTTTTGTCTCAAGCCAGTTTGGGTTGGATTAATTTGCTGTTGTGTGCAACCTGACTAATATAGGAAACATAATGAGTTCACTTTTAGATACATTAAGTTTATGTTGTGATAGAATGAAACATAGCTCAACAAGAAGATGCAAGTTAAAGATGGGATATCAAGAAAGACTTCAGTGTTCAAGATGACTGATAGAGGCTTCTTTCACTTACCTTCCACACTAAGAAGAATCAAAATAGTGAGTAGATAATTATACTTCGAATAGATCACCCAAGAGAGAACACTGGAATTCAACAGAGAAAAGACAGGAAACATCTAAAGCAAGGAAAATTAAGGAAGGGAGACAGCCTGCTCAGCTGGGGTTAGCTGGGAGCTGGGAGAGCCCAATTTGTCCACATTCCTGCCATGGACTCCTACAAACCTAGCCATGGGAGAGCCCCTTGATCCTTGGTGGCTCTAAGACTAACATGTGGAGCTCCCTGGAGACTGCACAAAGGCTATCCTTCAGAGAGAGCGAGCTCACATTGGGTCCCACAAGTGTCCAAATCCTGGGCAGCAGCAGCACAGTACCATTTTGAGAGCCCAGCCAACACCTGACTGTGTCCCGCCCTACAATAAAGGCTGAGGTGGCAGCCACGTGCTACAATCCCTCCCACTCAGAGATGGTTAGTGTACATTCTCAGGCACTCCAAAACCAAATTCCACTGCCCAAACCTCCATGGTTACAAAGTACTCTGGGCTGAGGTGCAGGCAAAGTTGCACCCCAGCAGCCTGCCTATGGCTATTCCCAGGGACAGCAACTCTGCCCTCTGCAGTAGCAGGGCCACTGCCTAGCCACTGCTGCCTCTACCTGAGAATTCTGTGAACAACCAGAGGCTAACCCCACCCCTGCATACCACAAGCATACCCTAGCATCTTTATGTACCACTGGGGTACCTGAAGGCACATCGTATCCTGGCTCTACCCCTCTAAGAACCCAAGCATATCATCCAGTGCCTTGGGGATCTCCAAGGCCAGTCCACCACTGATGTCACCCGAGCACTCCTCTTGGGGTCTGACTGAGGTCAAGCCCACTCAAACTGCTACTACCGCCATAGCTGGCATCCATCTACATATGCCACCTTCGGACCTGAGGATTGGTCCACCCAACTCTCACAGCCATTGCTAACACCAGCACAGACCACTTGGGTCCCAGAGGGTTGTCCCACAACTGCTACAGCTATTACACATGCCATGCTGATTGCCCAGAGGCTCGAGAATCTGCCCACCTGCCTAGTCCTCCACTGCTGTTTCTGGCACCAGAGCAAGCCTTCTAGATGCCCAACAATTCACATCAAGGAACTAGAAAAGTAAAAATAAACCAAACTCAAAATTATCAGAAGGAAAGAAATAATAAAGATCAAAGCAGAACTATATGAGATAGAGACTAAAAAAATACAAAGGGTCAATGAAATGAATGATTCTTCAAAAAGAGAAACAACATTGGTAAACTGCTAGCTAGACTAACCAAGAAAAGAAAAGGCACAAATAAACAAAGTCAGAAATGAAAAAGGAGACGTTACAAATGGTACTACAGAAATACAAAAGATCATTAGAGATTTTATGAACAACTACATGCTAACCAACCAGAAAATCTAGAAAAATTAATAAATTTCTGTAAACATACAACCTACAAAGATTGAATCAGCAAGAAATAGAAAACATGAGAGAGACCAAAAATGAGCAGCAAGAATGAATCAGTAATAAAAATCTCCCAACAAAGAAAAGCTCAGTTCCAGATGGATTCACTGCTAAATTCTACCAAATCTATAAAAAAGAACTAATTGCAATATTCCTCAAGCTATTTTTAAAAACGCAAAAGGGCAGAATTCTCTCTAACTCTTTCTAGGAAGCCAGCATTACCCTGATACCAAAATCAAGCAAGGACTCACAAAAAAAGGAAACTACAGATCAATATTCCTGATGAACATAGGTATAAAAGTCCTCAGCAAAATACTAGCAAACCAAATCCAATAGCACATCAAAAAAATAATAACCATGATCAAGTAAGATTTTTACGAGGGAGGCATGGAGGGTTCAACATATTCAAGTCAATAAGCATGATACATCACATCAACAAAATGAAGAACAAAAATCTAAATGGTCATCTCAATAGGCACAGAAATAGCATTTGATAAAATTTAACATCCCTTCATAATAAAAACTCTTAATAAATGAGTCATAGAAATTTATGAAACTCTTAATATTTATGAAACTCTTAATAAATGAGTCATAGAAACACACCTCAAAATAATAAATGACATATACGAAAAACCCACAGCTAACATTATACTGAATGAGAAAAAGTTGAAAGCCTTTCCTCTAAGTATTGAAATATGACAAGAATACCCACTTTTACTACTTCTATTCAATATAGTTCTGGAAGTCCTAGCCAGAGCAATCAGGCAAGAGAAAGAAATAAAAGACATCCAAATTGAAAAAGAGAAAGTCAAAATATCCCTCTTTGCAGATAGTTTAATTTTCTATTTAGAAAAAACAAAGACTCCACCAAAGACTTCAAACAAAGACTCCACCAAAAAGACTCCACCAAAGACTACACTCTTAGAACTGAAAAACAAATTCAGTGATGTTCTAGGATGCAAGATCAACATACAAAAATCAGTAGTGTTTCTATACATCAATAATGAAATAGCTAAAAAAAAATCAAGAAGTTGATCCTGTTTAAAATAACTACAAAAAAAAAAAAACCCTAGAAATAAATTGACCAAAGGGGTTACCAAGTATTAGTGCTACAATAATGGTCTTTATCTGCTAAGGTAAAAAAACCTTCCTTTTGTTATTTCAGAGAGTTAGAAATTAGGTACTATCCTGTCTGCTTTTGTTACCCAGGAAATTTTGTTTCAGGCAAAATCTTACTTAAGATATCTCTCTTAGCCACCACTTACATTCTGATACATTGGTTTGCAGCTTGATATCATCAAAGACAAGAGATAGTACTCTGGGTTTGGTGACTGTCCTCATCCATTCGCCTGGCTATTGTCAATATTTTACAAACAGAATTGGCTTGCCAGAGTCACCAGGGAATCAGTGCCTGTGCACATCCATGGTAGGTTATGGTATACTACACCTGAACATGCATGTGCCAAAAGATGTTTTGGTGTTTGCAACCTGGAGCACTTATTGGAATAGTCATATTAATACCCTAAATCTCTTCAAAAGAAAGGCAGAGAATAAAGGCTCCCACATATTTTTTTTCCAGTAAGTATGTAAGCAGAATGAACCCATGAGAAAGCCACTTCAGAGTAATTCAAAAAGGCCAACCTGCCTTTGCAGTGAGTTTTCTGTGCATAACATTTTCCCCATTCTCTTATTTGTTTCACTTGGCTCAGGCCCTCATTTCCTCTTATACTGTCAATAGATAATCTTTACAAAGTTACTTATAGTTAGTGTAAAACTCAAACTACAAATAGGTCACAAAAACAATAATTTTAAACAGTATTAAAATAATAACCTTAATATTAGCATGTCATTTACATTTATTCCACCTATCTCTAATATTATGTGTATGTGTGTATATATAGACATATATATATATATGGGATTATACCTCTGTATGTATATTTTAGAGATTATATTTCTCTGTATATAGATTTTACAGATGGGAACTTGCTCCATCACCCAGGCTGGAGTGCAGTGTTACAATCATAGCTGACTGTGGCCTTGACCTCCTGGGCTCAAGTGATCCTTCTGCCTCAGCCTCCTGAGTTGCTGCTATTACAAGCATGAGTCTTGTACTGTTTTAATATATTTTAATAGATCTATTTTCCTATACCTTGAGCTTTAAACATACTGAATTATTTGCTATTTCTGAAATATGACATGGCTCATAGGTGTGTTATTTACCTGAATTGCCTAGTTCTCTTTATCCTTACCTGAAATTACTTTAAATTCTTTCAGGCCCATTTTAGGCACTATGTACTTAATGGAGATTTTCCAAGTATACTGGCTATAATTAATTTATAGCCTTTTTGTGTTTTCATAGCATCTACTTTTCAATGTTATCAAAACTCTTATCACATTGTCATATCATGAATTGTATTACACTTACTATATATTTAAATAATGTAAAAATAAACAGTTATTTCAATTCTAATTATATACTTTTAAACAGATTTAATAATTTAAGAATTCCCTATAAATAATTCTCTCCTATCTGCCACTCCCTCCCTGGATTCTCCCCAAAATGACATTTAGATGTATGATGGAGAATAAATATAGTTTAAGTTATCTCATGACTACAAGAGTGGCACAGTTTAATGCAAAATCTGTATGCTCACTGATGTGGTTAGTGAAGTCAAATGGTCTGTGCTTTCCTTTGGACTGGTGATAATTAAAGTATGACTGGCCTTGTCTATTTTGTTTTTCAATGGGAAACATACTGGCATCTGAAGATGAAGTCTTTACCTATTTAGTTTCCTCGTAATAACTATGGGCCACATTCTCCAGGTAGGCAGATTCTTCCTATAGAGGTGAAAGAAACAGGAGCATGGCTCAGGATCTTTTTTCTTTACACTGTTGGACAATATCTCCATGCCATTGCTCCTCTAAATACATGTGTAGTACTGAAGGTGGTGCTTAACTGAAGGCTTGAGTTTTTCTAGGGGCTTTTAACTTCCCTGCTATTTACAAGGAATATCTCGAAGCTCCTGTGTTCTTAGCTCCTTCATCCTAGTGGGATATTTCTAAAATCTCTAGTAATTGCCACAAAGTTGCACATTCTGATAGTGAAGTGGTAAAGAAAAAAAAAAGAACATTGGTACCTGAACTTACACCTCTTCTGCCATCTTACTTCTCTTTCTCAAAATGCTTGTGGTTGAAAGATTTTCTCTTTCCTCTACTGTCTTTCTTCAAAGTAGGGCATTGAGCATCATGCCATAGGCAAATAGGTAATTTTCTCCACATTATAGAAAAAATTCTCTGAGCCTAGTTCTGATGCTTGTGAGAATTAAGGGAATTCTGAAAATTCAAATCTTTTGTCAAAAAAGTCAGAATTTATATGACCATTGATTTACCTCAAAATTCTGTTTTGGAGAATCCTTCCAGCTCCAAAGAAGTAACTGTGTGACATTTACCCTTCTTACATAAACCCTTCTTACATAAACCCTTCTTACATAAACCCTTCTTACATAAACCCTTCTTACATAAACCCTTCTATAAAACTAGACCAAATACCTGAAGAAACTATTTTCAGGCATTATACCTCAGGCTGTATAGGAATATGACCCTGAGAGAAAGGAAACATATGGTGAGTCCCACAATATATTACATATGCCCCATATTTCAGCCTGAAGGCACTTTGTGGATCATGCTACAGGGAGAAAAGACCCAATCAAAGAACAATCTTGCCAAGTTGAGAAGACAGAAATTGGAGTTCTGAGAGATTGAGGTATCTAGAATTTGTGAAGTTCTACCCTACTTGAGAGGGTAGAACCTGCAGAAAAAGCACTCCAGAAATATTCATAAAGATCCCCGTCAGTCTGTTCTTTTATGTTTGTAGGGTGAAACTCCATGAAGCTTGGAAATCAATTACTACAAAAATTCACAGAGGGCAAGAATATGTTTACCTTCCAACTAGTCAAAATGGAGAAGTCTTATTGAACACTTTGGCCATTCATTAGAGAACACAGGAACGTTATGCCTTAGTACTGCAGTCTCTAACCCCTGGGCTGTTAGGAACCAGGCCACAGAGCTCCTCTGTAACCCATTACCCCTGTCCATGGAACAATTGTCTTCTATGAAACTTAAGAGGGGGTGGGTATAAGCAGCAGAAGTAAGCAGTTGGCAGGCCAACAAAGCTTCATCTGCATTTACAGCCACTCCCCATTGCTCACATCACTGCCTGAACTCCATCTCCCATCCTCCTGCCCTGTCTGTGGAAAAAAATGTCTTCTGTGAAAATGATCTCTGGTGCCAAAAATGTTGGGAACTGCTGCCTTAGTGGTAAGGCTAAACTAGTACTAGAAGAAAGGTTACTCTAAAATTACCCTAACAAAGTTTAAGAACAATTCTCAAAAAGATCAACTTAATTCACACATAACTACATGCCAAACCAAATTTTATCACTTTTTAAGAAAGATAAAAAAATTCAAATACTTGACAAAATAATATCATAATGTTGGCATTTGAGCAAAAATTACTAGACATAGAAGCAGAAAAATCCAAGCAATTGCCAGAGGAATAGTCAATAAAATTAGTCCCCCAAATGACAGAGATGATGGAATTATTGGAGAGATTTTACAACATCTGTTGTATATATTTTTAGGGATTTACAGACAAGCAAATACATGGGCACAATGCAAAGAGGAGTGGAAGGACAAAAAAGAGCCAAACGGGAATTCTAGAGCTTAAAATATAATAACTGCTTAGAGACTACAGAAGAAAAGATCAGTGAACTTGAAGACAAAGCAGGAGAAACTAAGTTGGATTACAAAGATAAATAAATTTAAAAAATTGAAAGATTAGTGATCTGTGGAACAATATAAAGTAAACTGAAATACATGTAATTGGAGCTTTATTTCTGTGGGATTGGTTGTCAAAATATTTGAAGCAATAATATCTAAAATTTTTCCAGATTTGATGCAATCTATAAACCCACAGACTCAATAACATCAATAAGCACTGAAGCAGAATAAACATCATAAGAAATCTATACCAAATATCAAAATCAGGAAACAACTAAATTAAATCACTAAACCCAATGATAAAAAAGAAAAAGTCAAAAGAACCAAAGGAAAAGAGACTTCATATACAAAGGAAAAAAGATAAGAATTAATAAAGACCACAGCTGATCTTCAAAAATAATGGAAATTAGAGAAGTATGAAATGACATCTAAGTGCTGAAGAACACAAAGAAAAAAAACAGTCAACCTAGAATTCTATATTCTTTGGAAATATCTTTCTAAAATGAATATGAAATAAAGAGTTTGGTTTTTAGACAAACAAAACACTTAGAGATTTCATTGCCAGCAGAACTGTGCTAAAAGACATGTTAATAGGAATTATTTAGGCAAAAGAATTATGTTATCAGTTGGGTACTTGGATCTAAACAAAGGAATAAAGAGCTCAGGAATGATAAGTAAAGTGGTAAATGTAAAATGTTTTCCTCATTTAAAAAAGTGATTGTTTAAGGAGAAAATAGTAGACATATCAAAGAGTTCATAAAATATGTAGATATATAATCTCTAGCAACAATAGCAGAAAATAAATGACATAGAATGAAATGAAAGCATAGTACTTTGTGATTCTTACATTGCATGTATATTTATACACTGTTGACTCAGGATAGACTGTATTAAATTAAAAATGTATATTGAAAACCTCAGAGCAACTGCTAAAGCAAATAAGCCAAAAAAGAAGTATACCTAATAAGCCAATAGTACAGATAAAAAGAAATTTAATTAATCCAAAGGTAGGCAAAATAAAGAAAAAGAAGAAGAACAGGAAAAGAGTGAAAGTAGACCATAACTTTCAAAGTAATATATTTAAAACCCATCATATTAATAATTGCAGTAAAATAAATGGTCTAAATACTCCAATTAAAAAGCAGAGATGGTATGACTGGATAAAAAAATGAGCATCAAACATATGCTGTTTACAAGAAATACATGTTAAATATAAAGACATATATAGGATAAAAATGAGCTTATAAATATATAAGTATAGATATGCATGTATATATGGAGTAGTATACATACATATAGTCCTGGGCTCTATTAACCAAGATGACCTAGAGCCAGTGACACCTGAGTTAACAATGAGGACACTTAGCACTCAGATCTTAATTTCAAAATAACTTTCTCCACTTTCTATTTCAGTTCTGAAATTAAAGAGCTTGAAAGTCATCACTTCATCATCAAAATAAGAAAAAGATGCACAAACTGAAAATTGCTTACTTTTCTTGGACCCATCAGAAAAACCAAGGTTATAGGACAAACCACCATGCCTATATGTGGAGAGACAGGTACATCCAGAGAGACACAGCTAAGGTCTGCTTATCTGGAAAAGAAGCTCCTGGAGCCACAAACTTATAGCAATGTTTAAACAGTAATTTTAACGAACTGCTAGAGGCTGCCTAGCGTGAGGGTAAAAAAATCCTTAGTCTTGTTGTCTTCGGGTGATGCAGACACTTTTGTGGGATTTAAATCCAGGATCCTAATCAGATCTTCACAATAAAGATCCAAAAATTAGTTCTGTCAGGGGTATTGGAAAAGTAATTGTATTTGTTTCTCTGGGTGTCATAAAAAATTACCACAGATAATGTGACTCAAAACAATAGAAATTTATTCTTTCACATTTCCTGAGTCTAGAAGTCTGAAATCAGGGTGTCAGCAGAATTATCCTTCCTCTGAAACCTGCAGGGGAGAATTCTTCCTTGAATCTTCTTTATCTTCTGGTGGTGGCCATCGATCTTTGGTATTCCTTAGCCTGTGCATGTATCACTCCAATTTATACCTCTGCATCACATGGCGATTTTTTCTGTGTGATGCATGTCCAAATTCCCTTCTTAAAAGGACACCAGTCATAGCGGTTAAGACTCACCCTAATAACCTCACCTTAACTTGATTAAATCTGCAAAGATCCTATTTCCAAATAGGTGGTAGGAGTTAGGAATTCAATATCTCTTTTGTGGGGTGAGCACAATTCAATTCATAACAATAATCATTGAGAAATACACCTAGAACCTAAATAACAAAGGCCTACTATTCAGGAGACTGGACTTTTCCAGAGTCTTATCTCAGCTCTAGTAAGGAAATCCCTCCTACTTCAGTGCCTTCCACCCTTCTTGTCTAACCTAAAAGAAAAAAATAATAAACCATATTCAACAAGTGTTAGGGCTTTAAGAGAATAGATTGGAAATGCTGCAGGCAGGAAGGGGAGTATGGGATAGAGTGAAAAAAAGCTATACCACTGGAGATACATTTGTGAAGGTCGCAGTCCTGAGACGCCAGCTGACTAAAAGACTGAGATTTAATCAGAGGATTGCAGAATGCTTCTCCTCCTACACACCTTACTCCCACAACAGCAGGGCTCCAGTATAATAACAGCGGATTACAGCTGAAAGAGCTGCAAGACATAGACATTTTCTGAAGAGGAGTACTTAGAAAGTCCGAAGTCAAGAGGGGCGACAAAAACAAGGGCACTAATGGAATTTGAATCGTCTGGCACTTACAGAACAGCAAACATTAAACACAGCCCAGCTCCTAGCTAGATTAACATAAATCCTCACACTAAAGGCCTATTTATCTCAGTCTCTATTAACCAATAAAATACATCCACCTTTCAGAGCATGCCAAAGGCAAGGAAAAGACACAGTCTACAGAGACTAATCATCCTCAGATATCACATATGTTGAAGAGATCACATAGAGAATATAAAATAGCTTTGACTATGATGTTAAGGGCTCTAAGAAAAGAGTAGACAATTGTCAAGAATAGATGAGCAATGTAAAGATAGAGGTGAAAACACTAAAAATAAAAAAGAATTTCTAAAAATCAAAAACACTAACAGAAATAAAGGATGCCTCTGATGGTTCATCACCAAACTAGACATTGCGCAAGAATCAGTGAGCTTCAAGACAGGCAAATAGAAACTCTCCAAACTGAAATTCAAAGGGGAGAAAGAAAAGAAAAGAAAAGAAAGAAAGAAAGAAAGAAAGAAAGAAAGAAAGAAAGAAAGAAAGAAAGAAAGAAAGAAAGAAAGAGAGAGAGAGAAAGACAAGCAAGCAATTGATCCAAGAATTATTAGACATTCTCGGGAATACCAGAAGGAAAAGAGAGAACAAAAAAGAAAAAAGAATATTTAAGGTAATAATGGCTGTGAACGTACCAAAATTATTGACAAGTCCACCAATCTGCAGATACATCACAGAACACCAGCAGAAAAAATAATAAACAAAAATATATATCCATATATACCCATAAGGATATCATATTTGAAATTCAGAAAATCAAAGACAAAGAGAAAATCTTGAAAGAAGTTGGAGCAAAAAATCTTTTATCTATAGAGGAACAAGGATAATAATTACTGCGGACTTGCTATTTGAAACCAGGCAAACAAGAGAAGAATACAACAATAATTTTAATGTTGACAGAAAAAAAATGAAAATATGAGCTTCTTTTCAAAAGGATTAATAACAATGATCAACATCTAGCACTACTGATCAAAAGAAGGAAAACTCACATATTATAAATATCAAGATGAAATACAACATAGTACTAAGGACAATAAAAGTATAACGGGAATATTATGAAAAATGTCAGGTGAATAAATGTAACAAGTTAAATGAAATGGAAAAAATTCTAGTTAAAAAGACCTTAAAATCTGTACTCCCATAATATGGCGAAAAAAAAAATAGTCAGGCATGGTGGTAAATGC
>VSMD01116645.1:0-28095 GCA_008750895.1 Mirza zaza | reverse complement strand
GATTGTAAGTGTTCTAAGTATATCAGAAAAAGCAAATCTTGTATATTAGGATCACAGGTATTGCTAATTTCCCCTCTAATTGGTCAGTCTATTAACATTACTTATGGTAGGTTTTGTCATACAGTATTTTTAATTTGTATGTAGTTAATTCATCAGTTTCTCCCATACTATTTTTGGCTCTGTTATCATGCTTAGAAAGCCATGGGAACCCAGAGATCAAAAGACATTCACACTTATATTTTTTGTTTTAAGTGGCTAACCATTTGTCTTAGAAAACATGAATTGAATGATTCCTCTTCTTCCCATGAATTGGAGTATGTCATCTTCATCACATACTAACCTTTCATGTATAGGAATGACTTTTGTATCCCAGTTTTAAAAAATGAGACCTCTGACAAATGTTTACTGATTTCTCTCCAATGTTGCAAGAACCTTGCTTGAGGCTGAAAGAGAAACAGAGATAAAAATAGGGCCGGTTCTTGTCTTCGATCATCTTTGTGCCTTCTGGAAAAGAGTGCAGGATCTGGAGCAAGGGTGTCCTTGATTGCCAAGTAGTCCACCTATAAAAGTAATCACCTTATCTTATCTCGTATGCAAAATAGTACCTATTTCATAGAGTTGACATGGATTCATATAAAATGCGTAGAGTTTGGCCCACAATAAATGCTGGCTATTGCTTAAACTTAGAGGTAGTGTCACAACAGTTAAAGGCACAGACCTGGAACCAGACTGCTAGGATTGGAGTCCCCTTCCCAACATGCAATTGAGTTATCTTGAGTTAGCTACCTAACTCCATTATGCCTCAGTTTCCTTGTATGTAAAATGGTGTAATAATAACAGCATCCACTTTCTAGGGTTGTTGTAATTATTAAATAAATTCACACATGGAAGAGGGCCTGGCACATAGTGTGTGCAAAATGCATGGTGACTATTTTTACTATCCAAGGGATATTGTTGCTTGACTCCGAACAATTGTCAGATCCTGCCCACTGACTAGAGGAGGATGGTGAATGATTTTGAGGTACTCGTGGGAAACTGGCATTATGAAATCACCCAGCTAAACAGGCAGAGGGATGATGTCTTAGTCTGCTCGGCTGCCACAACAAAATCCCACAGTTCTGGAGGCTGGAAGGCCAAGATCAAGGTTCTATCTTGACTCAGTTCCTGGTGAGGGTTCTCTTCCTGGATGGCAGGTGGTCATCTTCTTGCTGTGTGCTTTTACATAGCCTTTCCTGGGTACATGTTGAGAGAAAGAGAGAGAAATCTGGTGTCCATCCCCTCCTTCAACCAAGCCTGGGTTTTTCTAACCATTGCTCTCCAGTTCCAAGAGGAACTAGCAGAAATACACGTCTATGCCAGGCTCAGTGTAAGGCGAGGTGAGGGTGAGTGAATTGTTTTACTTGCATATAACTTTCCCTGACCAAAGCTATTCTTTTATTGCAGAGTGAGTTCTTTTTATTTTATTATATCTACTAACAAAGACAAGCAAACTGAGTTTGGGTCCCAGAGAAACTGTGACACATCCAATGAAAGTTAACAGCCTAAATACACAGAGCAGATGGGACGGGGGCCCTTCCGTTTCAAAACTGGCTGGAGTACGCGCTGACTTTTGTCTCGCTTAATTCACGTCCTCCTTTCCTTGAAATTTCTTGAGTTGAAGCAAAAATGTAAAATAGCCATGCAGCCCGGTGTTTTTCTTCTCATGTTGTCCAATATAGCATAGTCAGATTGTGCTGACTCTCTTGTATTGCTTTCATTCAGTGAAGAATCTTCCCTGTGTTTATTAGAATTTGAAAAGTCAGGTGTCTGAGTGTTCTCTGTTAGTGTTGCCACACCCAAAAGGCAGATATTTGACAGTCCAGGAACTATATTGTCAATCCTGCATTACATAACGTCCGCTGACCCGAAAGCAAAATGCCTTAATTGCAAAGCTCTTTGAGCCCCCATCCTTAAGCCTGGCTGGAGAAGACCCTTGCATTTCTACCATCTGCTGCTGCTTAGCCATGACAAGCCGAAAGAGACACAGAACATCGCCACTGACCAAGGCTTCAAGGTTTCGTGACAAAACAGTCTGCCAGACCTAGCAAGAACTACAGAGAACCACAAAAAAACTCACTTGCTACTTGGAGAGATACCAGAAACAAGGATTCTTCCAAGTATCCCACAGGCAATACCTTTTATTTTTCTTGAATGTCTGAGGGGTAGAGAACAAGATCATTAAATAACATGAGCTCTTTTCTGTCTCTAGAAGAAACAAAGCATCAGCAAAGAGCTGGGATATGAACCACCTGACCATTTGCACATGAATGGGGCACAGCAGATGGTGGGGAGGTCCCTGTCCCCATAGGGTGGATGAGTGAGCAGCAGTTTAGAAAGCCAATAGCAAGTTAGTGACAAGTGACGCCAGGCACACCACAGGGGTCCAAGGAAGGACTAGCTGGAGCCAAAGCTGCAACTGGAGAAATCCTAGAGGAATAACCCCTCCTCTTTTATTTTTTTAACATTTTTCAATTATAAAAAGGAAACGAAGTTGGTATTTTAAAACTAAAAACGGCGAATATCTTTCAAAGGAAGGCAGGCGATATTTGCGGTCTTCTGAATCCTTCAGCTGTTGTTTCAGAAGCTTTGTGAGAAAATAAACAAATCTAGTGGTCATTCAGTGGCTGCTGTGTGTTTGCAACTCACTATTTCAGATATTGAGTGTGCGTGTGCATGTGTGTGCACGTGTGTGCATGTGTGTGTGTGTGTGTGTGTGTGTGTAGCTGGGACAGCACAGGGACAGACGGTACCAAGGTGAGGGAATTCAAGCCTCACTCTCTGTTACTGAGGATGCCTCCATGGGAAAACGGGAAACTGATCATACAGATGTGAAGATGAAGATGACATCTGGAAAGAACCCAGGTCCACCCACGCAAAGCCATACAGGGTAACCCGGTAACCTCAGCTCCTTGAATATTCCTGGGAAGATGATGGAGCATTGATCTATTCATTAATTTATGAACAAAGCAACTGCACAAGGGCACAGGTCAGTAAGAGCAGTCACCACTTAACATGTCTTTGCTTCGCCCAGGCACTGTTCTGAGTGCTTCACGTATATTCATTTATTTAATCTTCACAACAACTCTGCGAAAAATAACTGGCATGGGAAAGTTCCAGGACTGCTTGACACCATGCAGCTTGTAACCGCTGGAGCCCAAGCCTACACTCAAACCCAACTCTTGCATCACAAAAGCTTGATCCAGACAGAGATGTGGTGAGCACACCGGGTAGGACAACTGCGAAAAGGTTGGAAAAGCAAAAGTTTACCTCATTGTGAATCAAATCTTTATACCCTAAGGCCCAACTTGTGAAAAGACAAAATCCACCTGCCCCTAAGGAAATCTGGGAGGAAAAGAGATCACTTTAGAGCACTGTGAATTATGAGGCCAGGAAGGACACAGCCTGGCTGACTTCTGTCCTAACGTGCCAGAAACCACAGCAGGGGGGAATTCCAGGGTTAGAAGGTCAGAGGCCACCTTGGGTTTCGAAAGCTCTGGAATACTTGCCAGCACTGTGGCCCCGGCTTCCTGTTCTCCACCTGTTTTGAAAACCCCATCTAGTGGGAAATTCTGCACCTCACCCTTAATTACTCACTTACACTAACAATTATCTCCCCCTCCCCCAAGTCCCCATTGTGCTGTCTGTAATTTTAATTCGTTTCATTGCTCTGTGTACTGGCTGAAACGTCTTTATTTGAAAAAGGTACGAGGTCCCTTTTCAAGGGTCTGGGGTCCTCTCATCCTGGGTCTGGAGCACACTAAACCGGGCACATCAGTAGATCAGGAGTATGGCACTAGGCAAAGCCACGACTTCCCTCCCACGCTGGCCTCTCCACTTCTTACTACGTGGTTCTACAAGCCCCAGGGTGTTCCGGAACGCAGAAGCCGGTGGCAGTAGCCGCCACAAGCCTCCTGCTTTTTGAACTACGAGTGGGTTTTCCATGCTTTCCCAATGAGACACTTTGTTGGTGGTGGCCAAGTCCTAGTCCCACCAGATTACTGAACAAACTTAAGCCACCTGGGCGGACAGCGAGTGAATGGAGACCTCCAGGGCCAGCAGGAAAGAACTCTCTTTGTCTTAGCAACCACTAGGGAGACCCATATTCTGTTTACAAAAAATGATTGTTTCTCCTACTATAAAAGTCTATCGCAATGCAATAAGTGGGGGAGGGAGGTTCCAAAAATCCAGCATGCAAAATGGAAGGATGTGCTGTTAAAATGTAAATGAAATAAGTAAAGCAGCTCACAGTTTGCTGGCCGGAATCCCCAAAGGCCCTGCTTCTCCGTGCAAATGTGTTCCAGCCTCGGCAGCCCTCTGCTCTGGCTTGAATATCCATGGGGACCATTCTGGGTCTTGTAGTCGGCTGGGACTCTCCGGGACAGCGGCGTCCATCCTAGCAACAGCGCGCCAGGCTGGTGCATGCCTCACCCTGATTCAGAGCGACTGGCTCTTGTCCCCCTCTGCCGCTACTACACCTGTATTTGTCCTTTGCCTTCTCCTCCCGCAGAAGAACCCTCCTCCCTCCCCCTTGTCTTGGGATCTTACTAATTAACAAAACACAATGATGCCTGTTTTGCATTGAGTGAGTGCATTCTAGGCTGTGTGCTAAATGCCTTATACGGGTTTCATTAAATGGGCAAAACAGCTCAGTGCAGGGGGTGCTGCTGTCCTCACTTGGTGGTGAAGGAAGCTGAGCTCTGACTTCAAGGACTGCCCGACCTGTGGCTGGGAAGAGGCGACCCGAATTCTGACCCTGCCCTGCACAGCTCCAAAGCCTCTTCCTGCTCCGTTTCACCACCTTGCCACTCACCGGGACTAAACTCCAAAGGGCCCCCTTCTCCCGTACTTCCTGGACTTGGAAATCCCTCAAAAGAAACCATTTCTAAGATGAAAAGTACTTTTCAGCCCTGAAATTTTTTGCTGTTCACTTTACAGTCAGTTTTGCTTTCTGGATTATTCAGGGCTAGTACAATGGGGTTCTTCTCTGGGTTTTTGGAACACAGTGGGGAGAGAAATGTATGGGAATATTTAAATGATCTTTTCCATCAACTGATAATCAGCTGGTGAGCATTAAAGATTGAAATGTAGTAAAGGTTGCATAGAGTTTATATCAATCCCCCGGAGACCCTCTGGCCTCTTGAATGGCTGGAAATTGAGCTCCAGTTTGGAAAAATGAAATTAACACACTAAATTCTGCTTCTTCCGTCCTGCCTGCCTTCTTTGCTTGCTTTGGTTTTCTGTCTTTCTGTTGTTTGTGTCTGTTTTGTTGTCATTGATGATGTTCTCCTTTTTGGGATCATGAGCCCTGTTGATAAGTTGATGACACTATGTCCCATCCACCTGGAACCCCACATGCATTTATTTACCCAGATTTTTGTTTATGGTCTTTGAGGTTCCCCGGTACCCTTGAAGCTAAAGGCCCAAAGGAAGAATGGCTGGAAACCCCACCAACATTGAGTCCACAATTGGTAAAAGAAGGTGTTCCCAAAGCCATCGGGCAGTCACACTCAGGCCCAGGCAGTAGACAACGTGTGACACCTCGTCTCTAGCTTTGACACCCACTTCTTTCCCCCCTGATCATCTGCAAAAGCAGCACCAGGTTACTCCAGGCCTGGGCTCCGGAAGGTCCACGCTACGACCAAAGATGACCTGTCACTTTGCTCTGGGCAGATGGGACGTGAAGCTCTGGGCCACCTTCCAGCGTGGTCTGCAGGATTCAGGGCTGGAAACTTTTGTCTCCACAAACACATTTAGCCATAACTCGGATGAGGACATCCCTCTGCCTCACGGGGAGTCATTCCAGCATATTCTGAGAGTAGTGTCAGGGACGGAAGCCCAACCACCCCATCTTCCAACAGACCAGGGACTACGGATAACGTGGCCCTGGGATGTGACCCTACAGTTTATGGAGACCTCGTTCTTTCCCTTCCTTAGAGCAGCCACAAAATCCTTCCCCAGTCTTCTCCAAACTGCTCCAGGACAGAGCCAGGCAGGACGCTAAGTCCCTGCACCACGGCTGGAAAGACCATCACAAATGTCAAAGTTTTGAACATTGCTCTGGGCAAACGGAAGTGGTGTCCTCTATTAAGCCAGGAACCAGAAAGTCTAGAACCAGGAATAAAATCACCAAAAAAAAAAAAAGAGTAGAGTTGAAAATGACCTCCACCTTGGCATTAACGAATACTAAAATAATTCTGCCTTTTGTTTCCTTAAAATGTCATCCAATGAGGCCCTTTGGGCTCAGTTGATCGGGAAATGATCTAAAACAGCTTTTCATGTTTCCGTGTGTCTTTTTATAATATTATAAAACATTCCTACAGGGTAACATACGAGAAGGAGAGGAAAATAGTGGTTCTCCTTATTACATTACCAAGTTTTCACCTCAGGGTTTTATACAGAGAAAAGCGTCAACTTATAATCCCACTTGAGAGCAGTAGTGATTGTAAAGTTTTCATTGTGTTTCAAGCAAATATTTGAATTGTTTTAACAAATTTATTTCAGCTAGCTATTTAACACAGGTGGAGTAAAGTAAACCAGAATATATGATCAGGATAGAATATATCAAATCTCATGATCCAAAAAGATCTGTTGCATTTGGCTAATAAACTTGAAAGTCTACTTCAGGGATCCAATTTACTAAAACAGCATTTATTTATAGTTATGTCTTACATATTTCATAACAAATTTAAGTACATGAATCACTATAACACAGGACAAAATGCACACATAGGAGAGGTATTAGCAGTAGGTATTAATAGAGTGTACCCGCCCCTGGCTGAACCAAGGGAAGCTTCAGGAAGACAGTGGCATCTGAACACCTTGACAAAGTAGTACAGTTTCAACAGGAAGAGGTCAAAGGTCACACCAGACTTTATATATATGGGGTGGGAAAAGCCAGGGTGTCCGGAAGATGGAACGCAAGCAGTTTTGCTAGGCTATAGCACAGCTCACGTGAAACTGTAGCAGCAAGAAGGACTCAGCAAACGCAGCCTCACTGGTGAAGGTATCGCTTCATTTAATCTAGCAGGCAAGAGGGAGGCATTGAATATTCTTGAGCAGAGAAGTAGCATAGCTGAAAACAATGTTTTATGAAGATTACGGTGGTAGCTGTGTCACTATTTCCCAAGGCTTCCATAACAAATTGGTACAAACTGGGTGGTTTAAAAGAACAGAAATCTATGTTTCCACAGTGCCAGAGGCTAGAACTATGAAATCAAGGACTGGGCAAGGGCGTGCTCCCTCCAAAGGCGCAAGGGGAGAATTTGTTCCCTGTGGCTTCTACTGGCTGCCAACAATCCTTGGCATTTCTTGGCTTGCAGATGTGTCCGTCTAGTCTCTGCCTCTGTCCGCATACCCTGTTCTTTCTGTGTGTCTGTGTCCAAACTTGCCTCTTCTTACAAGGACACCAATCATATTGGAATCAGGGCCCACTTTAATCCAGGGTGATCTCATTTTCACTAGATTCCATCTGCAAAGACCCTGTTTCCCAATGAGGTCACCTTCACAGTTTCCATTGGACATGAATTGCGGGATAATACATTTTGGGGAAGGGGAGGCGCTAATCAACCTAGTCAAGTAGCCAAATGCAGGAAGAATTAGGACAAAGATGGCAACAGAGAGACCGGCAAGGACCCAAATAGATAAAACAAGGAGGTCCCAAACTAGCATAACCACACTGGGGCTGCAGAGTGCAGAAGAGGAGCTGGACAGGACAGAGAATGACAAAGGCAGAATCAACTGGGTTGGATGACTGATTTGAAATTGGGGAGGGGGGAAGTGATAGATAGTTAACCCAGAGACCTGGGACTGGACACCTGGGTGGATGATGGAACCACCGACACAGATAAGGAAGTAGAAAGCTATAGCTAGTGTGATGAGAAATTAGTCTGATTTTATGTCTTGTTGTGTAATGTGGCAAAAGTTGTCCCCGGCTATGGCTGTCCCAAAGTGGCCATCTAAGAGTGGAGAGATGGGCAGAAAGTAGAGCAGGGGATGGAGAGTTAGGAATAACCCATCGAAAGAGAAAAGAGAAATCATCATTAGAATGGACAAAATCCCAGATGGCAAGAGGATAGAATAGGAGAGAGCGGAAGATGGAACTTTGGAGAATAGCTCAGTTGCAATATCAGAGAGACACAGAGCCAATGGAATGGGAGAATTCCGGAAACCAGTGTGGAGAGGAAGAGGCTGCTAAAGGGAAGGAAAAAAATGGTTTGGTGGATGAGTCACATGATTTAATCCTATTACACAATATAAACCTGCATGCTCAGACATTTCCTTTGAGTATCACCTTCATATACGCACAGCAATGCACATTAAATTTTAGAATTCCTTCAGAAATAACAGGGAGCATATGGCCAGAATTTCTCATAAAAACAAAATCCCTCAGAAATATCTTTGTATTCCATCCTCGGCAGCTTTAATGTTATTTGTTCACATTTTTTTGGTGGAAAAAAGGTTTTTTGTCAATGTACAGATAACAGAGTAACCTTTTTTGGAAGTAAAAGTATACTTTAAAAAAATTTTTTTTTCCTATCTCCTGTCCTGTCATTATACCTGGAAGACTTTAACATTTTCCAAGTGTCTGATAAAAAATATGTGGATTTTTGTTATGGGGATTGTACAAGTTGGTTTTTCTCTTTCTGTACCAGGGAGAATTCCATGTTTTGTTTTGTTTTCAAATAAATTTCTTATTGAAGGATAACCTGTGCTCAGAGCCTAGATCACTAGAGTGCAGCTTGATAAATCTCCACAAAATGCACACACTGACATAAGCCATCGCCCATGTCAAGAAACGGAGCATTTGACCAGCACCCTGGAAGTTCCCCTAGACTCATCCCAACCCCAATCCCCCTCCCTCCCCAAATGTAGCCCCTAGTCTGACTTCTACCGGCATAGTTTAGTGTTCCCTGCTTTGGAGCTTTGTATAAATACAACCACACAATACTTACCTTTTTGTGTCCAGCATCTTCCGCTCAAAAACATATTTATAAGATTGATTCATGTTGTTGAGGCCAACAGTGGTTCATCCCTTTCCATTGCTATATTTTATCCCCTATATGATTATAAAATACGAATAGACCGCATATTTATCCGTTCTACCTCTGATGGACATTCGGATTGTTTTCATTTGGGAGCTATTATGAACAGTGCTGCTATGAAAATCCAGGTCACATCCTTTGCAGCTCATATGGGACTCATTCCTTTTGGGTATATGCCTAGACATGGAATTTATTTGGAAATGTTCCCTAATTTTAACTCTTGTTTAACAAAATAGCTCAGGTATGAAAATCATAACGTGTTTCCCTTCGGGTGCAGAAAAACTAATTTAGAAGCAGACGGAAGAAAAGATGTGAGTCCGAAATTTCAGGGTGGCACGTGAGTCTGTAAAACAAAACTGTTGAAATATTGGGGACACACAACAAAGCGAGGCTTTCTGAAGAATGTCCTGAGAAAGGCTTTTTGAAAAAAAAAAAAAAGGAATAAGGACCCAAGTTAGGCTTCCTTAAAAGCGGCTCTGAGGACGGACAGAAAGAGCTCTGTTTTATTTGGAGAAAGCAGAAGTGTTCTGCCTTTGCTCTGATTGCCCAATTTCAGCACAAAAACTGAAAAACAAGACAAAGAGGAAAAAGGAGAAACGAGTGTAACTCCATAGACTCCAGGACTTTTTCAAAGTGGTGAGAGTTGCTGTTTTTAAAAGCTTCATTATGATAAAATAAGTCATGCTGCTTTCTCACAGGGGAGTCATATAATTCCTTTAATTAAGAGGAAGTAGAACAGAGATTCCATGCTGCAGTCCTGGCGCAAGCTGCTTTGCAGCCCGGAGAAATAGATTTCTGTATGCTTGTGGGTAATAGGCATCTTGCCCGCCTTCTCCTCACACCCCGTATATTTCTCTTTCAACCACCTTTTCCATCAACACCTCATTAAATGGAACACCTGTGTACAAGAAGCTGCAACCCATGCATCCACCCCAGGGCTAAATTTGTGTCTCCGTCTGACCTTATTTCCTCTGCAGAACACATTTGCAGAGTGGGGAAGGAGAAACTCGGACCTAATCTATGGTGTCTGACCAGTCCCCAATCCCGTAACTAAGGAATGAGTAAGAAAAAGCACCTACCTACCTGCAGGTACAACGCCTGGATTCTGGTGGCTGCTCCATGCATGACCGTTAGCAAACAGGTCAAGTGAGGCCAAGGTCCCCAGGGCCTGTTGCCTCATCTCCAAAACCCAGTCAGTCTCAAATGAATGTTACACTCTTCCCAACTTTAAGGATTGCATCATTCTCTGTGTTTTTGCTCCAACATGCACTAAATTCCTTTAGTACCATTTAATGAATCTCTCCATGACACAATGGAGATGCTATTAAGATTATCTCGTAAATGAATACCAAACATTTTCCAGTGGCCACCCCCTGCAGCTCTGCTCCACACACTTCTCAAGCAGCTCTGCTTCCCCACAAGAACTCTCTCTGTTTCGGCCAACAGAAGAATGATTTTCCCTCGGCGACAGGGAGCGAGTGATTGTTCACAAGACCTAGAATGTTCTGCACGCAGAAAGAAGTCCAGTGTGGTGGTGATAGCGCTGACGGGGAGCCAGGATGCTTGTGTTCATATCCGGGCTCTGCCATTTGGCTGGTCGTGTGGCCTTGAGCAAGTGACTTAAACTCTCTGTTCTTGACTTTGGACATCTGTAAAATGAGGATGGTAAAAATGATTAACTACCTTCTGAAGCTATTGTGAGGATTAAATAAGTTGATATTTCTCAGGCACTTAGAACAGGGCCTGGCACAGAGTAAAGATTAGAAGAGATGATAGCTACCTAGATAGGTAGGTAGGTAGGTAGGTAGACAGACAGACAGACAGATAAGGATGCGGAAAAGCCATAGATCTTACTTGGAAATTAGAAGTGCAAATTCTTAGATATGAAAGAACTGCCTCCACTATAGCATATATAACACCTACCCATTTGTGAGCAAAGAGGATATTATTAAACAGAAATACAAGTAAACAGTCTAAGTACAGGTCCCATTCTATCAAATGGCTTTCTAACAATTCATGAGTCTAAGCATTGGCAGCCACAGTGTTAATAGCTTGATGCTTGCAGTACATGACAAAAATCAACCCAACATCGATGCAAATTCAATAGAAAACAACAAGCTCAGTACCTATTTAATATGTTGAATGAATTAAGTTATTTAGGTCATTGGCTTCTGCTGTTCTACAGTGATTTTTTTTTTTTACATCATCCAAGAAATTAATGTGATCCATGTTGTCCCTTTCTAAAATGCCAAGAAATGGTGTCCTAAATGTTGTTATCATCATTGTTTCGTCTAAACACAGCTAGTGACCTTGAGGGCAAGTGGAAACCTAAACAGATTCACAGCAGAATAAAATAGATGCCAGTCATAAATTTAGCGGGGCCCTGGGATCAGCTCGACTGATAGAAGTCCCTGATAACAAGACTTCTTCGCTCCACAAAGTAACAAGGGAATCTGTAGCCCTGCTTGGAGGGGCTGGGACTCACGTATATCTCAGCACACAGTGGAAACTCTGGGAATCTGTATTGCCCACGCTGCTGATCGCTGATGAGATTAGTTTCCGACCTTGGTAGATTTGAGTAGCTTGAGTACCTGACGACTGTTATCAATTTTATACAGTCCCAATTGGATCAGGTGTCACGGTCCCAGGTCAACCCTTTCATGGCTTGGCTATCTCTTTTCAAGGCCAAAGGGAAATTTGACTAAAAGGAAATATTTGGATGAATTACCCTTTGTTCTTGCTTAGGGTGGTTTTAATTTCCATTCGCCCTAACAGGTGTGCTTTGGGTATATAATACAGGCATGCATAAGGGAACGATTAATAAAGATTCTCTTAAATTGCCTTTAAATATGGACTTCAGCGGGTTGATGCTTCTAACATCTCTCTGTTAATCATTAGCTTATGTCCATCATTGGGGTGTTTATGAGACACAGCCAGATCCATTTGGATCAATGAATCCTTGGTTCCAAAAAGGGAATTTGTATTAGGGAACTTTTGCCAACCAGCATTTTGGCTCGTGAAAGGAGATTATAAACTGAAAATGAAAATAAGATATCATTTTTCACCCATCACATGGCCCAAGATTCGAAAGTTTGCTGTTACACTCTGTGGCTGATTTGAGGGTGCAGGGACTCAAGCACCCTCTGTGCTGTGGGGTGTGGGTTGGTGCAGCCCTCTGCATACCCGAATTAACTAAAGCTCATGTTTTAAATACACGTGACTTTGGAGGCAGCAATTCCATTTCCAGAAGTCTGCCTTAGAGATACATTGACATGTACACAAAATACATTTCCACTTGTATTAGTGACAAATTCAAGTATCCGCCTACAGGGGACTAGTTCGACAAAATATTCCAATGAAGTACAATTTACAGTTGTAAAGTGTGTTACTATTTGCGTGTCTGTGTGTGTGGACGTGTGTGTATGTATAAAATCACAAATGGTAATCTTTTATGCCTGAATCTGATCAGAAAATCTCAAGAAACGCATAAAAGGGGCTGCTTGTGGTGAGACTGGGTGGTTGTCGGTCAGAGAGATGAGAGAGATTCACTTTTTATCTCTATTCTCTTGCTAATTTTGAATTTTGTATCATCTGTTTATATTACCCACTCAAAAATAATTAACAAAAAAATATTTCAAAAAAAGAGGGCCTCAGTCTTGAGGGTAGGAATTAGGTTGCTTCCTCCCAAGCACATTCTTAGAGAAAAGAACAGAAATCAGTGATTCCATCGTGATGAGAAGTGGGTAGGCAGACAACAGACACACATACCTGCAGGCGATTGGATCAAGTAGCAAAACATGCATCAAGACATTTTGCTTCCCCTCTGTCTGGCTTTGTCCCTTCCCTGCAGCCCTGACAAGGAAGTTGTGGAGTTTCTTTCGTCATTCCCTTTGTGCCTTGCTGGCGTTCTGTCCTGTGGCTTGGCACTGAGAGTCAGAGAAGTAAAACACGTGGAAAGGAAGGGGCCGGATTCTATTTCCAGGGGCTCACTCGTTTGCTTCTGCGTGTCTGCAGTCTATCTCATAGGAGCAGTGTGGGGACGTATTGCAAACTGGAGATAAAATCAGAGATGTCACAGCTGGCTTGAGGGTAATGCTCCATTGGTGCTCTGGTCCCAGACCAGTCACCGAGCTCCACTGTAATAAAGTCCAGGAGAAAAACGCACACAACACGGGGAGTTTTCTATCAATCTACATGCGTTCCACTTTACAGCCTGAGATTTTCTCTCTGCTATTTTGGGTGTGTGTTTGAATGGCTTTTCTTTAATCAAATCATGTTGAGACCAAACGAGATTTGGCTTGTTTTGTTTTGTTTGTTTTTAATGGTCCTGACATAGCATATAAGATATTGGCAGCCCTGTAGCTTGGTCCTCCCAATATTTAATTTCCTTTTCAAATTGCACTGTTTCATGACACTCAAGGTCCGGAGACCCCCATCTAGTCGAAACCTGGAATTTGACACCTGGGGAAACTGAGCCTGAGATCCTCAAAGTCACCAGCCAGGTGACACCAGTGTTCCTACAGCCACCTGCGCTATTAGCAGGCACAGCTTCCCATCGTGAAATCGCCCCCAAAATTGTAGCTGTGGCAGGAACGTCAGAAAGCTCATGAGGGAATGCATCCTTTTCTGCTCTAGGGGAGGCCTGGCTGAGATCTCCGTGCCCAGTGGCAGGCACAGCGGTGCCACTGTGAGATACATTCAGGTCACTTGCCCGTCCTGCCCTCTTCAAGCTAATCTTGACCAGGGATTTGTAAACTGAGTGAGGAGCGCACGTTACACATTGATCAGAGCTGTGAGGGGTGGGGAGAGATCTGATCGTCCTTTGGCTTCAGAGGAATTCTTTTGAAAATATTTGTCTGTTGTCTTGTCTGAGCTTCACTTTTCTCAGGGTTGGGGATTGTATATAATCATCACGTGGAGGGCGAAAGGGCAAGAGATACCCTCCCATTGCTGTTCCTCAGTCAGCTGCACCCAGAACACTCTTCCCGGCTGAGGCATGGGAAACACAGGGTCCTGAGGCTCAAGGTTGGGGCAGCACTTGGGGGTCCCGTCTCCCCCCATTCTGATCACCCTGAACTCTGAGAGCTACGCTCACCTGCCGCCAGCCTGCCGCGGAGGATGGGCCCCACCAGCTCCCCTCCAGCCTGGGAGCAGGCAGGGACATGAACAATGCCACATGTGCATTTGGGGAGCTCCTGGGGAAAGGCAGGATGCACAGTGTCAGGCCCCCCAGCCTGTCCTTAGTGGGACATGCCAGGGACCACAGGGGGACATGTCTGAGTTACAGCAGACAGCTCTCGTCGTGGAGGGACATCCCCATGAATATTCGACTCCCTTCCAGCCCTGCCTGGTGATGACTGCACGCTTGGGATTTGCTCTTGGGTGTGTCTGGGAATGCCAGGGGGTACCAAGACTGGAAGGAAGAACGTGTGACACCACCCGTCCTGCTCAAGGGCACAAACACGCACAGCCGTGTTTCCTTCCCTCCAGGTCCCCGCTGCCTTTCAGCACTAGTGCAGGCCAGGGACACCGACTGGCAGCAACAGACGGGGTGAGGGGACACCACGCTGGCGTCCAGGGGGTGATGGTGGCTGGAGCACGGGGACATCACCTTGGTGTCGCAGCTCCCGCCTGCAGCTCCCCCTGCCAGCCCTAACGGGAGTGGTGGCCATGTGGTGCCCAGGCCGCAGCAGCAAGGCAGGGGGAGGTGGCTGGTGTGGGCTGTGGCACCTGTGGCTGTTCACCACTGAGTGACTCTCCCAGGAATGCGACTGTCTTGGACGTCGCGGGGTGATAATGCTTCATTTTAGTTGGAACTTCACCAAGAATTACTCACGTTCCAGGAAAAGCGCTTCACTGATGGCAATACCGCGGTGGCATGTCGGTCCCCAACACAACTGGCCGTTGGCAGTGAGCGTTTGCAGCCCTGGCCCCCACCACGATTAAGGCTCAATCGCTTCCCAGTGGCGTCTGATGTAGTCGTGTTATCTGCAAACGTTTACATATTGTAATACATGTTATTTGATGGTACAGTACTTTCATTTCTTGATTGCAGGACAAAGAAATTGTGCTGACATTTTAAAAATAATATGTGCACATGGGTCACATTATCCATGAATTTCATCTGAGGACAATAAGGAGCATTTAAAAATATTTGTTAGAACAAAGGGCCATTGACTCTGAAAGGGTTAAGAGTCACTGATCATTCCTAGCCCCCATGGGAAAGGCTTTTGGGGGAGAGAAAACCCAATCTAAGTCAGAGTCACACGAAATGGATAGTGGTTCTCCCAGGAGCATTCGTTTGCCACCAGCAGACTTCCTCGGGTTGGCAGTGACTTTAATGAGCAAACTAAATCACTCAGAAGTGCCCAGCGTGGAGAACACGCAACAGCAGTGACCGCCTCAGAGCTCGTGCTCCTACGTCACAGCCTCTTGTTTCTGATGAGCTTTGAGTGCTTCACCTGGAGATAACACGTTCCTTCTCAAAACAGCCCCAGAAGGCATGGGAGTCCCGTGTATCCGTTACAGATGCGAAAGGGTCACCGATACACATCTGCACCCAATTACCTTGATTAGATTAACTCACATTGCATGCCTGTAGCAAAACATCACGTGCACCCTATAAGGATATGTAACTATTATGTACCCATAATAATTTTTGTTTTAATTTTTTTACTCTGTAAAAGGTTCTGGAGAATGTAGAGGAGTCTGTGCCTCCACAGTGTGCACTTGAACTCCACGTGGTGGGGCCGAGCCGGTCCTTCTTGGCACATTCCAAAGGCACCCTTGTCATGGTGGCCTCGAAGCCCCTACAAGCCCCTTTGACTCTGAGTGGCACAGCGAGTGACAGGTGGCGAGACAGAGAGAAGACCAGACAAGTCGTTGTGTGTTTCTGTCCGTCACAAGCCCAGGGCACCGCCGCGTGTGCCTGACACTGATTTCACTGCCCGTGAGTTCCGAGAGTCTTGGAATCCAGCCTCGTGAGCGGGCAGGGGCTGCAGGGTGGGGAGGCAGACGCAGGGGAATAGAGGCTTTGTGCTTGTCAGAGGGGCTGTCAGGATGGAAAGTGCAGCGTGAGTGGGGGACACAAGGTTGGCTGTGTGAGCCCTGGGACACAGACGTGGGACCACGAGGGCGCACGCTGCGAGCGTGCTCTGCTGAGATCCCCCAGACAGTGCCAGGCTGCGGGGTGGCGAGGGACGTGGTGGGGGTGGGACCTAGAAAGGCAAACCTTTAAATTAGCACGTCTGTTCTCCAAGAGACAGCTAGAGCAGACAGGCCAGCCTTTATAACTAGACCCGGACAGGCAGCTAGCTGTCTGTAGGGCCATCAGAAGGGCCTGTTTTACTGAAGCTGGCATAATATCTTTAAAATCTCCTCTCCTTCTAGTTTTAAAGTAAGGCAGAAGCTTGACAGACAAGTGCATCACTAGACACTAGTATCAGTCGCTTTTACACCTATGGTTGAGCGTTTTCCCCCATCAGTGTCAAGGTGTCATTGACAAACAACATTGTATATATTTAGTGTATACGGCTTAATGTTTCTGTGTATGTTTACATAGTGAAATAATCACCACGGTCAAGCTAATTAGCATATCCCTCACCTCACATAGTTACCATTTTCTTGTTTTCTTAATTTTACGATGAGAACACTTAAGATCTACCCTTTTAGCAAATTTCAAGTATACAGTCCAGCCTTGTTAACTGCATTCACATTGTTACACAATAGGCCTCCAGAACTTACTCATCCTGCATGAGTGAAACTTTGTACCCTTGGCTAGCACCCCTCCGCCCTCGCTTCCCCCCAACCCCTGGTAACCACAATTCCACCCTCTAATTCTGTGAGTTTGACTCTCTTGGATTCTGCATGTGAGATCATGCAGTGTTTGTCTTTCTGTGTCTGGCTTATTTCACTTAGTATGATGTCCTCCAGGTTTGGGGAAAGGATAGTCTCTTCCAAAACTGGATATCCACATGCAGAAGAATGAAATTAGAACTTTACCTCCCAGCCATATACAAAAAACATCAACTTAAAAGGGATTAAAAAGAGTTCTTGCGTGCTTTTCTGCACTATAAACTTGGTCTGTGTGACTCATCGAGTGATGAAAAGAAAAGATTTTGCTCTGAAAAAGTATTTCAGTAATTATTTAACAATTCCATCAAATTGCCACATAAATTCACCAATCCTGGCACTAAAACCATTCAGTAGGTTATCTGATACCAGTTCTAAGCAACTGTGTGGTGGTCTGATGTAGTCCTTGGAAACTGACCTTCCGATAAATGATCTTGCAGAGTAGAAAATTCCTGCTCCGGGGTGAACAGAACGATATGTCCAGAAAAACATTTTTGTGTATTCAAATGCCTACTGCCTTGGGCTTGCACACGGTTGTCCTTAACGGAGATTGGTCGGTATGAGTTGAACTGATCTGGTGGAACCAGCAGACCTTGCCTTTGTAGAGTGCTCATGCATTTAAAGTGGATGGTTTGTTTTCAGGGATGCAGAATGACACCGGACTCTCTAGCAACATGATTTGCCCACTGATTCCCTTCTTAGGGAATGGATGGAGGGGAGACCAGTTTCATGTCTGTACAGAGAATTCAGCCAATCCCCACCCTCCAAAGACTTTTATTTTATTTAACTACTTCGGAGCCGCGCTCGCCGGCCGTGAAACCTTGCCCACAGCCGGCACTCATAGTCCGCACGATAGTTTGTGCTGTGCATTGACGACGAGTCCGTTTTGCTCTTGTGTGATGAGGAAAGCTTTAAAGCACTGAAAGCTTATTTTACTTTACAGGCAGCTTTACTTGTCATGTAAATCAGAGTAGGTAACATATACATATAGGTTTTTATTACGTTATTTTTAAATGTTCACAATTTTATTTTGATAAATGAAAAATTAGAAAAGTCATATCACAGCTGTCGGCTAAAGTCAACGCCCGGCAGTGCGCGTTCACCTGTGGCTGTCGACTATAGTCTACGATCGTACCGAAGTGGTTAAATCCTAACAGCAAAATGTTAAGCCAGCTGGAGGTGTTTCATAGACAAGGGAGAAGGAGATGGCCATCCAAGATTCGAGCAGAAAGAAATTTACAGTTTCCAGATCTAAAAACCTACCCATAAATGTTATTATCTAAATGTGCAGAACAAAGTCTAGTGTTCGCCTACCGGATCAGGTGTGTTGCTGATGAATCATTCTCTCCTAGCAAGCCCCGGCATGGTGATTCATGTGGGACCATTCTCAGGGGGCCTCTAAGCTTTGATCAATGGTTAAAGTGTATCTTTTTCCAACTGAGATTCATGCCATCATAATGGTGTCTATAGATGATGTCCAGATCCTGTGTTGTCATCTGCTCAAATCCAACGGTCCCTGGGCTCAGACTCCCTAGAATCCATCACAGCCGCAGCCCAATGGCCCTGCTGCTTAGTGCTGTAAACCCCATCCTCGGGAGGTATACGATGCATACTTCCACCCTCATTCTTGCTCATTCCCTTCCCCATGGGGTGAGAGCCCTCACCCTCCAAGCAACAGAGTGTGTGCCCCTAACACCGAACTATAAACTATGTTCATATCCTCCAAGAAAAGGTAGTCTATAATTACATCAACACATCATGCCTCATCTTCTCTAGACTGCAAAGTCCTACAGAAAGAACCGTGTCTTAATCTTCTTAGTAGACAATAGCACCTATCCTCATATATCTGGCCCAGTTATTAAATAAATATTTGTCTAAAGGATGCATAATGAATGAACAGTTAAATGTCCAGATTTGATATAAGCATCAATAAAAATTGACCATAATTATCAAGAATATGTATAGAGTAGACAGAATATAGTTGCTAAGGGAATATCCGCAATTGATCTGCCCAAACCAGCCTGTACCATGTTCTCATAATTGGTAAGCACTCCCTGCGGTGAACTTGCTTTGTGATAATGAATCGTCAGTGGTTTCCCTGTCTCGACACTGGTGTAGTCCTACTGCCTCCATGGCACTCAACTATTCCAACTGGCTCATCTCATTAACTAGCACCAGAATTCATAATGAATGTCTCTTCCGGGTGACATCCACATCTGCTACTTATTTCCTGTGCTCTCATCATATGAATGCCCTTCTGGTCAATTTCTCCCCTTTGGAAACTGTTAAAGTAACTTTGTTCCTAAAAATAGTATGTTCTGAATACATTGCCCTTAGAGCCCTAGATCTAGAGTACTGATTGCTTACACTGCCACAAATGATGTGGTTTCTTATCCCTGAAGTGTGCTGTTTGTACTCTAAAAGAAACAACTGCAGGGACTGCCCCTAAAGCCCCCAACGTTGTCTTAGAAAATAGACACGTAAAGTCACTGCCGTGACTGGGAGACTGACTGCCTGTTCTCTGTGACCAACAGTCTCTTCTTTCAGGACAGCTATAGTTTTAACAAAAGATGGAGACAGTAGCAAGAAGGTATCTCGTATTGAGTCTTCGTTGCTGGACTTGTTGCTCTAGTTACTGAATCAGTTTCAGATGCGGCAAACACAAAGCCCGATAGGAAAGTTGGTGAATGAGTTGGCCCATCAGGGAAATATACTTCCTGTGCATTTCTGGCCGTAGAAGCCATTCATCACAAGCTTTGCCCATCCACTCCCTGGTGCAAGAGACACCTGCCATGAGCCCGCTGTGACTCCTCTATTAGAGACCTAAAACCGGAATAAAAATCATAACTCAAAGAACATCGGTGTACACTTTATGACCAACTAAGCTAGTTTGACAGACTCCACATCTGCTTTTAAAATAATCTGATGCTTTTTATCAATCTTCTCTTTGTCCTTTATTTTATGGTAGCTTTGTTTAACTGTTAAAAAAAAGCTGAATTTTATGTCTGCGTGTATCTCCTTTGGGAAAAATGAAAATTCCTGGAAAGATACTAAATTGGAGAATCCTGCCGTTCACACGTGAGAGAACTCTGACATGAAGGGAGGGAGTTTTAGTACAAAGCAGAAACTTGTTATGTTTATATTTTCTGCTCAGTTTCATACGGGCTACCTTTTTCTTTGTCACCAATGTTGACTGTTACGTGGTGGTCATCCCTGTTTGGAATCAAGAGACTAGGTTTTAATGGAAATTGTTTAGGGAACTAAGAGAACAGAACTGGGGCCTCACTTGCCTAGGTCAAGGCTGTTTTTGTTCATACGGTCACAGCAAGAATGGCCCTCAGTGTCTTGACAACAAGTGACCCTGAGAGATTTTTCTTAGGCCTGAAAAATGGTCCAAAGCCAGTGGTCTTTCTTGGGATATACAATTTCAGCCTTAAAAAGGCAAGCAATTTTGACACATGCTGCAAGATAGATAAACCACAAGGACATTATGCAAAGTGAAATAACCCCGTCACCAAAGGACAAATGTGGTATATGATTCCACTTACACGAGGTCCCTAGAGGAGTCCAGCTCCTAGAGACAGAAAGCAGAATGGTTGGTGGTTGCCAGGGGCTGGGGAGGAAGAAACCAGGAGTTATTATTTAATGGATACAGAGTTTCAGTTTTGCAAAATGAAGAGTCCCAGAGATGGACGGTGATGATGGTTGAGCAATAATATGAATGTATTTAACACCGCGGAACCATACGCTTAAAGATGGTCAACAGCAAATCTGATATTATGTATACTTTACCATAATGCTTTTTTAAAAAAAATTCTAAGTTTAAAAAAGCAAACCTTTAGAGGCAGAAAAGGAGAACTGGCATTTGCAAGATTTCGTGGGTGCTGTGTAACTGGCAGAAGCTCGAGGAGTTGACACAAGAGATTCAATTTTTTCCTTGATGTTTATCTACTCTAGCAGCAGAGGGGGGTGTGTAGGACGGAGGAAGGAGCGTACGAGATCTAATAATATTCCGAGGGAAAATGTAGTCCCCCCGACAACTTTCGTTTCCTTGTTTTCCACAAGACTATGTGCTTTTCTGTCATCGCACACAGAACGGGGTCTGATACGTTTTTCACAAAGAACTATTGATGGCGTGTCTGTGTGAATTGCCCCAGCACTGGTCACAGCCAACTTCTGTGGGACCCGCTGCCCCGCTCGACAATACGCTCCAGTGTGTTTGGCCAGTTACGAAAGGTCAGAAATGAACTGAGAAATGGGCTCGAGTCAAAAACATGTGGCTCTATAAATATCAGACGCAGACAGTGTATTCCACTCTCCACACTCTTGTTTTCACCTCATCTCGTCGTCTTTCTCTTGCGCTCCCCGGCCAGGTTCTCTGCCCTTGGCCGGCACCTCGGACCGCGGCATTGTGCGGAGAAGGCAGTGGCTACACTTGTCACCTGGTGACCTTACTTTGTGCCCGGCACCGTTATTAGAGTGTGTTGGTTTTTTCTTATTTTTAGTACTTTACAATTTCTGGCTACAGATCTCTAGCAGCCCAGTCTGCGATGTTCTGTTTCGTTTTGAGGGTTTCCACTTCCCATTAGTGGCACCTCTGCCTTGTGACCAGATCGGGCTCCGACAGTGTTTTCTGGCTTGAGGAGTTTGCGGGGCTGGGCTGTCAGCGGGGCCGCAGAGCAGATCGGAACGTCCGTCATGACTTTAGCCGCCAAACTGGAGGACTTCGAGGTGACGCTGGAGCACCTGCTGATGGACGTGTTTGTAAGTAAAGGCTTTGCATGTCCCACGCACGAGAGCCTCTCCCGGCATGCCCAAAGTCCTTGGGACTCTGTCCCCACTGCTGCATCTGACTCTAATCTGCCACTGCCCGGTTCCCATAGAGCGTCATCATTTCTTCTTACTCATGTGCCTTGTTGGGGGTCAAGGTGGGGGGAGAAAACCATAAAGTGTCTAAATGCCTGAGTGGCCCAGCATGGTCCATACAGATTCGATAGCAGAGACGTGGCTTTTAAAACCAAGTCCCTTGCAGGACCCTGAATGAATGGGGTGAGGCAATAGAGCCCATTTGCCAGAAGAGATCAAAGCAGCTTCTATTGAGGCGTTCCCTGGGAGAGCCAGATTTGTTCTGCGAACAATCTCCGTTGTCAGAATCGCAGCGCCTAGATTCTCACCACTGTCATAGGTACTGTCACAGTCCCCAAGAGCCCTTCAGGAGTGGATGTTATGGGATGAGGCTGCCGGAGTGATTCACCTCTAAAGAAAAGGGTCGCCTTCAAGGACACTCGTACTCCTGTGATGGTCTTAGCAACGCGCTCTTTGCAAACCTCTGGTTTTTGTTGCAACCTAAACATCATTTCTGTCCGGAATCAGCCACACTGATCCTTACACTTTTCCCAGGGTTTTCTGTGGGTGACAGGTCTGTTGGTTTCCTGTTCTTAGGTAGGGGCTTAGGGAGCTACAGGCTGTGAAACACGCAGGTGGCCAGGTGGCCGAGAGGTGTTCTGGTTCCAAGAACAACACCGGCGCTGGCCACCGGCCCGCGGCCATCTTACCATTTTGAGGGCTGTGTCTGGGTTCTGGAAAAGGCTATGAGGGGTTGGCGCTTTCTTCGCTGTACATCACTGGGTCCCTTTCAGCAGCCTTTCAGGGAATGGTGTGTTTTGGCAGACGTGAGAGTCTGGAGCTTTTTTTTTTTTTCTTTATTCATTTATAATTTGTCTTCAAATTAAGGCAACATTGCGCTGGCAGAATTCCCAGAGGGGACCACCCCGTCCAGGGTGGGGTGTGGGGATCTGAGTGAGTCGGGTTCATTCCGACCACAGTGACGGGAAGTTGTGCCTGAAGGAGGAATGTGTCAGGAGTGATGAGTGTCCCAAACTTCCAGGGATGGGAGGTTCACGGCCAGGGGCGTTGCTTTATCAGGAGTATGAACAGAGCTTGAACAGCAGGATGGGGGCCTCTCTTTGGTGGCTGATTTCACCTGCCCAGCCACCACTGCCTGGGATGGTGGGGAGGGTGGCCAGTGGCCATAGGGTCACTTTTGGGGGTAGTGTATGATGTGCCAAAGGGTTGGTGTGAGTTTGGTCATTTCAGAGGAAAGAAATTAATCGGGAAATTGTTTTATTTACATACCACCAAGTCATTAGTGAATTCCCCCTCTCTCTCTAACGTCCCCTATTTCCAACTTATTCCCGCAATATTTTCACCACTTTGGTCTTGGTTCAAAGCCCCAAGATGAACTTGCCCTTGGGAAGGAATGAGGCCACATGCTCCATCCTTTTTTGTACATACAGTCTATCATGTTACAGCCCAGCCTGGGTCCTTTCTACCTGTCACTAGAACGAACCTTCTAGTCATTCTCCCGCATCCAGTCTTTCCCCTCCGATTCGTCCCCCGTTGTCAGCTCTAGCTCACTCTCCCCACTCTGTGTTTTAAAGTCTGCACTTACCTATAGCATTTGCCTGCCCTCTGGAGCAACATTTTGTACCCATATTTCCCGTTTGAAAAGCATCTTAAATCCTCCTAGGCATTAGCTAATATTTAAATTAAATAACATGATCCAACAAATCCAGGCAACTAGACAAAAGGTTCGGGCCGGATCACACAAGCCTTGGAAGGCCAAGTTCTCCTTGAAGCCTGATCCCCTACAACTTCCCATCCTGAGCCCCCCAGTACGGACAAACGGATCAATAGCCGTGTCTCCCAGACGAAGTGCCCTTTCTCATCACTGGGTCTTTCTGCTGGAATTCCACTTCCTCTCCACCTGGCTGAAGCCACCCATCCTTCAAGCCTCAATGAAATCTCCCTCCTCTGTGAAGCTCAGGCATGTGGATTCCTGCAGCAATTTCCCTCTGTACCCCTCATTCTTCATTGACCTTACTAGTTAATTCTCTCATTCTGTGTCTTTTCCTTACCTCCTCAAGGCGATTCCGAGTTCCAGAAAGGCAAGAATGCCATTGTAGCCTCCATAGCACCTAGAATATTGTCTAAATCAACCCCAATAAATATATAGCAATTACTTGCTTTTGAATTAATATAATATTTTTATTGTCATTGGAAAATTTAATTTTTGGCAGGGGCAATAAGACGCTAAAGAAAGAGTTGTCAAAATTCCGCATGTTTCTTAGCAGGCTGTAGTCCAGACTGTGACACAGTCATTACAGAGCCCACCATGGTGACAAATACTGGAGAAGTCGTTAGATGCAACACAAAGAAGTGGGACTCCTTTTCTGTCTCTAATTTGTTATTGTAAGATACATGTGAGGTGCAGGAGAGTTCATAAGACATACATGTACATTCTAGAGAATCGTTTGCAAAACACCCTGTGCAACCACCACCCAGATTAAAAGTGGAATATTCTGAGTGAATACTCCGGAAGTCTCGGTGTACCTGCTCCAGATTAAAATTCTCTTCTTCCCCCAGAGGAAATGTACCCCCCTCGCTTTATGATAAGTGTTTTCTTGATTTTCTGTATAGTTTCCCCAGCCATGTGCACATCCTAAGGAAAATTAAGAGTGAGCTTTAAAGTCACCTGGACTTGAGTCTCTAGCCCAGTTTGATACCATTTACTAGTTGTGAGACTGCTGGCCAGTGTTTCATCTTTCAGAGCTTCAGTTTGCTCACCAGCAAAGTGCAGTGTAGACTACCCAGCTTACAGGATTGTACAGAAGATGTAGAAGAGGTAAATTAGTGGAAGTGCCCAGGGTAAGCTAGTTCTCTTCTTCCGTGCCCTTTCCACATCTGGTTTAGGTCCCTTACTACAAAAAGTCATTTTTCTTTCCTCCACCTCTAAAGCTCTCTCCCACTCTTACCACCTAACCCTCCCCCTGGAATTACTGGGGTTTGGGATTCTTTCCAAGCACAGCCTGCATCCCCCTACCTGAGCACCAGCAACGTGTGGCTGCTTCTCCTGCCACCGGAATGGCAGGCGTCCTGGGGGCCTCAGCTGGCTTCCCTAGTGGGGCTTCCAAGCAAGGTGACTTAGGCAATGTGACTTTCCAGAGCCACCTCGCGGAAAGAGCCAGGGAGAGTGTCTGACAGCCACAGGGTTTGAGAAGATAAAAGCCTACATAAGAACAAAAGTGTACTTGCCATCTGTAGGCTGGTGTCTTCTGTCCCAGCCTTGCTGGGGACAACAGGCTTTCTCACGTGAGTCTAATTGTCTAGAAAGAATATTCGCATCGGAGACCCCGTTAGCCTGGGGTTTCCTCTATAGCTTACACATCTCAACAACAGCTGTTTCCAGACTGACACTTCCTCTCCAGAATTACAAAGGGCCACTGGGGGGCTTTGTGGGAAGGCAAGGCTGCCGGTGGATGAGATAAAAGGGCCATATCAGACCTGGAGTTTCATAATTAGCTGTCACCAGGCAGGGGCTTCTCTGGCTGCTGCTATGCTGCAGGGTGCACGAGAGGAGATGACAGGCGTGTATGTGTGCACGAGTGGGCACACGCAAACGTACACACAGTTGCACCAAAGTCGAGAGTGCGAAAGGTGAGACCAGTCAAAGTGCATGCATGGCTTTTCAGGACTGGCTCCCGAATTGTTGGCAGTGGCCTCACAGGTGTCTTTTTCCTGTTTCCTTTTGTCTCTCTGCATCTTGTTTCAGAAGATTTAAGGTGCTTTTCACAAGTTCCGGTGCGGAGGCTTTGCGTTCAGCGGGTTCTGCCCGTTGAAGGTATTTTACCCATTCTGACCACGAATGTGTGCTGAGGACCCCTTTGGCATTTTGATTTATGGGTTGTTGGGTGTCCTGTAGGGCACACTCGGCATAAACCCTATTCCCGTGATGTGCAGCTTCGTGGCGCTGGTCTTTCTAACAGAGTCAAGATGCTTAATTTTCAGGCCAGGCTTGGTGGCTCACGCCTGTAATCCTAGCACTTTGGGAGACCAAGACAGGAGGATTGCTTGAGCCCAGGAGGTTGAAACAAGGCTGATACCTCATCTCTACAAAAAAAAAATTTTTTTTAAGTTAGCCAGACTTGGTGGTACGTGCCTGTAGTCCCAGCTACTCGGGAGGCTGAGGCAGGAGGACTGCTTGAGCCTAAGAGTTTGAGGTTGCAATGAGCTATTTAATATGATGATGCCACTGAACTCCAGCCTGGGCAACACAGTGAGACTCCATCTCAAAAAAAAAAAAGATGCTTAATTTTCAAGAAAAAATTGTCTGCCTATTCAAGCTATTCATAGCTTCCTTGGAAAAATGTAGGCCGTGTGGCTTAACCCCAAGGCCGCTGGGCAAATGGGCAGCTGCCCTGAGGAGTGACATATTCCTGGACACAAGAGAGAAGGCAGTCTGATGGCCCACAAAGAAAGCCATTGTCCTTTGCAACACCAGAGGGGTGACTTAAACCAAGATGAACTATTCTGTTGAAGAAAATTGCATGTTAAATTTCTCCTCCTGGAAAAAGGAAGCATGGAAATTAGAAGCAGTTGTAAAAGTTGATCATTTGCCACCCAATGTTTATCTAAGACACCTGAAATTTGAGAGCTGAGCCTAGAAAGAATGGAGTCAGACTGTATTGGCTCTGTTTGGAGGTACGCTCTATATATCCAGCTAATCCTGGGTAGTCGATACCTTAGATAGGGACATTATTTATTTTGCCATTGCAGGTGCAATTACACAGTTTAGCCTGTGCAAACTGTACTTCATAAACATGGCAAATCAATGCTCGTTATCAAGATCCATGCACAACTGACAGCACAAGAAAAAGGGCTTTGCAAAATGATCTCGAAAGCCAATCTCCACAGCTAACCCCACATGGGTCAGCTTATTACCTGCTTAATCACACAGGTGTCTTGCAATTGTGTTGAGTCCTCAGATGTGACATCCCTCCTAAGAGCACACACGATAAGCCATTAGCACCATGCAGAATAGCCCTTAGCCCAGGCTGCAGCCACAGCTGGGCTGACTTGGCCTGGTGCTGGGAAGGGCAAGTGGAGCTCTGTTGGGGACATCAAGCCAGGAGGTGAAGGACCTTCCTTTGGAGGAATAAAAGAAGCCCAAAGGCCTGCGGGCAAGACCTCTGTCTCTCCCTCTTTCCACGAGTAAAGAGTAGAACCATCTGCACCAGCTGATGTGCCTTGTGTTTGGTGTCCAAGAAGCAAGGCACACTAAAACACGACACAGACCAATTCTCCACATGGGTCGTTCATATTTGACATTCTCTATGGCTTGGTCCCTGCCATAAAGATGGAGGGAGACTCTGGGATGCCCAATTAGCACGTGAGGTTTCCATACATTGGAGATTCCATTTCCTTCCCTGCCTGGAAGAGTGTGAGGTCTGGTTTCCTTTGTGATGTGTGTTTTTGACCTCTGGGCAGGTTAATTCTCTACTCCTCGTTACTCATACTGAACAGGGAGCTATCGAAGGTTCGGGGAGAAGTCTCTTGACCACCCAAAATAGGCAGCTAAGCCCGGTGGTCTTTGAGGAATCCAGACGGATGAAACAAGGAGCTCGTAGCAGAGCGTACGTGAAGAGGCAGAGGCTGGATGGCAAGGAACAAGGTGCCGTCATAGCAACCGAGGTGACAGGAAAAGAGTTCGCAGCCATAAGAGTGGAAGAGACAGGGGTGTGCGCACACGCACATGCACACGCGCATTGTTCCCAAAGAACTTTCCCAGACAGTATCCCATTTCATCCCAGTAACTTTCCAGACACAGACTCCAGTGTGAGGCCAGGGCATCTTTCACCTCACCACAGAGACCTCATCACACAGAGGAGCTGAATTTGAGGAACAACAGGAAACTCTTCCCGTCAGCAGAAGTTTCCTTGCGTTGTCTCCCAGTCTGCATCACACAGCAGTGAAACGGGAGAGTGCAGCCTCGGAGCCACGTGCTGTGTGACCCTGGGCAAGTCCCCTCACCTCTCTGTGCCTCTTCCTTCATCTTCATCCGAGGAAAAACAAGAGCACCTCCTTGACAAGGTGTTGCGAAAACGAAATCAATCAATATATTTAAAAACCTTTAGAATAGTTCCTGTGATAGAATATGCCATAGAGAGGGGTGGCATTATTTTACTGAAGGCTCCATGAAATAGTTGTTGAATGAATGATGTGGCCTAAGTGATTAAAGGAAATGATAAAACTGGGTTTGACAAGGATAAGGTCCCTGTCCTGGAGCTTAGTATAGAATACAGGAAGAGTGCAATGTCATCTCAGA
>VSMD01116640.1:33136-48606 GCA_008750895.1 Mirza zaza | reverse complement strand
AGCACTCTGGGAGGCCGAGGCGGGCGGATTTCTCAAGGTCAGGAGTTCGAAACCAGCCTGAGCAAGAGTGAGACCCCATCTCTACTATAAATAGAAAGAAATTAATTGGCCAACTAATAAATATAGAAAAAATTAGCCGGGCATGGTGGTGCATGCCTGTAGTCCCAGCTGCTCGGGAGGCTGAGGCAGAAGGATTGCTTGAGCCCAGGAGATTGAGGTTGCTGTGAGCTAGGCTGACCCCATGGCACTCACTCTAGCCTGGGCAACAAAGTCTAAAAAAAAAAAAAAAAAAAAAAGATGCTACAGTGTTAACAGCATGAGGTGGAGTCCGACCTACCGTCTGGGTCCACATCCTAGGTCAGTCTCATAGTAGCTGTGTGACCTTGGACAGATTGCTTAACCTCTCTGTGCATCTGTAAAACTGTGGATATTAATGGAGCCTGCCTCAGAGGGCTGTTGTGTGGACTTGATGTATGGGTGGTGGAAGGACTTAGCCCAGCATGTGGCTGCCTGCTTCTTCCCTGGGGCGAGGCTGGATGCCCCCCACTCCTACTCAGTCTCCTTGGTAACAAATGACCACATTTCACAGGTGGCCAGTCAGGGTTAGCACGTAGAGACTTTGGTCCCAGAACAGAAGTGTCTCTACAGCAAAAGCTACTGAGTGGGTTAGGATTAAGTCCATGTCCTAAGCATCATTAGTGCTGAATAAAATGCGTGATGTCCTGTTTCTGTTTCCATGTATTTTATTTCTCTTTGCTAAAATACAGTCCAGATGTTCACCAGTGTGTCAGAAAAATTAATGAAATAACCAGTGGAGTATTTCTAGAACCCAACGATAGCCCAGCGGGAGGGCCGTCCTTGGAAGAGAAACAAGCGAGACAGGACGGATGACAGCGTGGCTGAGGAGCCCAGTGAGTGTGACTGGGCTTGACTCCCCAGTGTGCAGCCGACCCAGCTGCGCCCGGTCTTTTCCAGAAAACAAGCGTGTGCGTTCAGGGCAGAACCGCGCTTTGAGACCTTGCAAGAAAAGCTGAGACAATGTTAAGGTGTTCTGTTACCCTCTGTCTCTTACTATCTATTTTTAAATTTTCAAATTGTTGAAGAAAGAAAGGAGAAATTTAGGGAGGTGAACCGACACTTGGTAATTAACTAGAAGACTTTCATTTTGCTTTCCTACACTGAACAACCCGTATTTTTCACGTACATCAGTTTCCTTCCAATCCGTGGGGCGTGACATATTCACCTCCAAGCTAACAGCGCTTGGGAATCATTGCACATACGGACACCGATCCTTTCAGACAGGGGTCCTCAAACTTTTTAAACAGGGGGCCAGTTCGCTGTCCCTGAGACCATCGGAGGGCCGTTGGAGAGTGGGGCGCACATTCCACACATGCGCACTGTGGGCCCGGGACGAGTCGGCTGCTAAGCAGGACAGGCAGCGGCAGCAAAACACCCGGCGGGCGGGATAAATGTCCTCGGCGGGCTGCACGTGGCCCGTGGGCTGTAGTTTGAGGACGCCTGCTTTAAGAGAATCCAAATGGTTTCCTGGGCGTGGAACACAGTCTGCTATGTTTGGCTGTCATTAGTCACCGGCCTGTGGCACTTTCTAGTTGCAAACAGGACATGTCTGCGTTGGATGCCGCTCTGCTGGTGGCTACGTACGTGTCGTGTGCTGGCAAAGTGTGCAGAGCTGGGCCGGTGCTGAACTTGGCCTTCACCTCTGGCCCCTTTGGGACTTGTCCTCCCCGTCAGATGCAGGGTCTGATGCCCCCTGCCTGAGCGCTGTGAGAATGAGTCGATTCCAAAATCCACATTATAAAAATAACATGCTCCACCGCCTCCGTAGTTACGCCCAGGAAGCAGAACTCGTTGCAGTCACCAAACATTTGTTCTCCGTAGCACCGTCAGCTAAGAGAGCATCAAGTTGCCGTGTCTTATTACAGGCAGAGAAATGGAGCTTCCTGTTCTTAGGCCGAGTCCCAAACGCAGTGTGACAGCAGCCCGTGACCCGGGCCTGACCAGCCCCACTGGAAGACAGCACAGGGGCCCCTGGGCCCACGCAGGGTGACCCCACAGGTCCACTTACTGAGGATGTTTGCTCAGTAAATGCAGTCGTCCCTCTGTACCTGAGAGTCCCTCATCCCCGGACTCAACCTAGCGAAGCTCAAAACCGCAGTATTTTCCCAGAACGTGAGACGTGCAGATTCGGGGGCCGGCTTCATGTCCACGGCTCCTCAGGGCCAGCCGTCGGGTGGGATTTGCAGACTTTGGGGGTGGGGGATCCTGGGACCACCCACCGCGAATGCCAGGGGGAGACCTGAGTTGCTAACGTACACCGCACCACGCATTCTGTAGGTGTCCGTTCAATTCGAAACTTACCTCTTCCTGGGGAAATGCTGGCGCGGCCCGGTTCCCCAGCAGAGGGAGGCCCAGGCGGGGCGGGTGTTAAGCTGCTGCGTGCAGAGCCCGGTTCAGACCGGCTCTCACCACGCAGCCGCACTGCGTCCCCGCCGGGCCTGAAGTCCGTTTCCAGCGTCATCGCTAACGGGCAGCCCCAGCCTTGCCTGTCCGGAAGCCGCACTTGTGTGGTACCGCTCGCCGCTGGGGGAGCCACGTGGGAGTGCAAGGCCGAAACGTGCGTGTGGCTGGGAAACCCCGCACACGTGCGGGACGGAAGCCCGCTCACGCCGGGCGGTGCCGTGGGTCCCCAGCCCCGCTCCGTGGAAGACGTGGTGGGAGGGAGGGAAGGAGGGAGTGCCGGAGGAAAGAAAAGGTGGGAGGGGAGGTGCAGACGGGCCCACGAGGGAAGGGGTGTCGCAGGGGTGGTCTGGCCCGGCCAGGGCCCTGCGGTGCTCGGGTTGCCGAGGTTCCAGAACTGCTGCCCAGACGCCGAGAGGAGTTTACGTCATGCTCACAGTTCTCCACCCACCGAGGCTCTGGCGGTGCACACGCGTTAAAATAAACGCTGGAGGTACGCGCTGGGCAAGGGGGATGCATCTCCGGAGTGGGCACGGCTCCGGCGGGAGCTGCAGGTCACTCTCCAGACGGAGACTCCCTGCGGTCCCACTTGCACCCTGTGCGGTCAATCCAGGAACCGCTCGAGGTTCGGCCCCACCTGCCCCCACGGCCGTGCCCTTCTGTGCCTTGATCCCACTCGCGCTGTGGGCCCAGTACGCGCAGTGGCCCTGTGGCTGTTCCATGCTCCTCACGTCCTCCCGGATCGATTCTTTATGCATTCTGGATAGGGACCCTTGTCAGACACATAATCTGCAAACACTTTCTCCCATTCTGTCGGTTTCCTTTGAGCTCTGTTGATAATGTCCTTAAATGCATGGAAGTTTTAAATTTTAACAAAGTCAATTATATTTTTTTTCTTCCATTGCTTGTGCTTCTGGTGTCATTTTTACCAAACCCAAAGGTCATGAAGATTTGCCCCTATGTTTTTTTAGAAAAGTTACACAGTTTTTTAGCTCATATCTAGGTCATGGTTTCCTTTTGAGTGGTTTTTGTGCCTGCAGTGAGGTGGGGTCTGGCTGTATCTTTTTTTTTTTTGAGACAGAGTCTCACTCTGTTGCCTGGGCTAGAGTGAGTGCTGTGGCGTCAGCCTCGCTCACAGCAATCTCGAACTCCTGGGCTCAGGCAATCCTCCTGCCTTTGCCTCAGCCCTTGTCAAAAATTGACTAGCCATGTAGACACGTGCGTGTACTTTGGATGCTCAGCTGCGTCCCGGCGGTGGACACACACTGCACAGTCCGGATGGCTTGGTGTGTAGCGAGTTCTGAGATCGAGGTGCGTTCTGCAGCTCTGCTCTTTCTCACACTGTCTGGGCCGCTCGGGACCCCTGTGGGTCCACGTGGCTCCTGGAACCGTCTTTGTGCACCCGGCGTGCGCACGTGGCAAGCGCCGTGGTGCCCACGTGTCCCGTGGCTCCGTTCCTTCTCCTTCGTGTCTTTTTCTTTTCCTTTTTTTTTATTTCAGCATATTATGGGGGTACAAATTTTAAGGTTTCAATAAATGCCCTTTCCCCCCTCCCCCCACAAGTCTGAGTTTCCAGCATGACCATCCCCCAGATGGTGCACATCTCACTCATTATGTATGTATATACCCGCCCCCCTCCCTCTCCTTCGTGTCTTACTCTCTCTGCTCCCCGGGCTGGGCAACCTCCTTCCTGCAAGCTCACCGCGGCCGCCGCCGCCTGCTCACGTCTGCCCTCACCTCTCCATCGGGTTTTCAGTTCAGGCGTGCATCCTGGCCCCGAAGTTCCCATTCGGTTACTTTGTGTGATTTCTCTGTCTTTATCGATGTTCTCTATTTGTTGAGACTTTGTTCTCATCTCCTTCAGTTGTCTGCGGTCTCCTTTAGCTCTTTGAGCATACTCGAGGCAGTGAGTTTAAAGTCTTCGCCTGAGACTTTAGGGCAGAACTTGGGGTAAGCCCCTTTTATGTGATTCCTCAGGGACAGTTTTGTTCATTCCTTTTCGTTGTCCTGTTCATGAGCCGTACTTTCTTATTTTTTTCTTTCATGCTTCGTATTTTTTTGTTGAAACTGGACATTTCAAATGTCACGATGTGGTGACTTTGGAATCGGATTCTCCCCCTTCCTAGGGTTTGTGTTGTTTCTTGCGGTGAGTCGTGGCTGTTTGTTTGCTGGCTTCCCCGAACTATTTTTGTAAAGACTGCGCCAGTCTCTGCCGGTCTCTGAACCCTCCGTGCCTTTAGCTTAGTCGTCAACTCGCTGTTTGACACCTGGAGCCAAAGGGAGCAAAATTGAAAGGAGAGAAGAGATGCCGTCTCCAGGCCTTTGCCCGGGGCCGGTCTGGGGCCCCTGCAGTGCTCAGCTGGCCACTCGCAACTGGCCTTCCTGCCTGCTCTGGGGGCCGGAGAGGGGCCCGTGACAGTCTCCGTCTTTTCTGCCCTGAGCGTGCACCGTGCTCTGGGTTCCCCGTGCGTCTCCTCGCTCTCCAAGGAGAATCGCTCCCCAGCTGTTTCTCTCGGGCTTTCCTTGGTCTGTGGCTGCTCAGCTGGTAGCTGCGGCTTGGGGGCAGCAGCTTACGTCGTGTGTCTGCGAAGCCACTTCTCACCTGCAGGATCTGCGTTGGGCGAGGCAGAGCTGTGCTGGCTGCCAGCATCTTGCAGGGAGCCCACGACAGACACGCCGCCCAGGTGCCCACGAGAGGAGTGTGGGCAGGGTGAGCGTGTGGGTGGCGGGGGGAGGGGGGGGCTGAGACGTGTGCTCTGGGCATGTTCCGCTTTCTCTCGGTGGACCGTGGACTGGGATTCTGTGAACCTCGACTGTCATCCAGAGTGTGGTGAGGTTAGTCCTGGCGGCTTCTGCCGGGTTCCTGGTGTAGCTTGAGAGGGATAGGCCGGGGCCCTGCTCTGCGATCATTTTAGTTCTCATTTCTGATGGTGATGTCAGTTTTTTGAGTGTTTTTTTTTTTTTGAGACAATCTCGCTTTGTTGCCCAGGCTAGAGTGAGTGCCGTGGCGTCAGCCTAGCTCACAGCAACCTCAAACTCCTGGGCTCAAGCGATCCTACTGCCTCAGCCTCCCGAGTAGCTGGAACTACAGGCATGCGCCACCATGCCCGGCTAATTTTTTCTACATGTATTAGTTGGCCAATTAATTTCTTTCTATTTATAGTAGAGACGGAGTTTCGCTCTTGCTCAGGTTTGTTTCGAACTCCTGACCTCGACCAATCCGCCCGCCTCGGCCTCCCAGAGTGCTAGGATTACAGGCATGAGCCACCGCGCCCGGCCGTGTTTTGAGTGTTGATAGGCAACGTCTTAACCAAATTCAATATGTATTTGCTAAAAACATCTCTGCATCTCATGCATACTATTATCTCAAAAAATTTAACACTGCAAAGAGCTTTTTCATTGCTCTCTGTCACAGGGAATTGCTGCTGCATTCGTGTGACATTTGCTGCCTGCCCCTGTGGTTCCTTCTTCTCCTGCACTTTTCCTGGTTGTGGTCTGACTTTTTGGGTCTTCGTTTGATTCTGCATCAATAGTTTGCCTTCATTTTAAATTTGCTCACGCTTCTTTTTTTAAACTAGAAAAATTATGTTGTAATTAAAACTATTTCCATTTAATAACTAGTTATAATTTACATAATTAGTACTAACTCTTGCTGTCTCCATGAAATGTCCATATATCACAGTGTCCCACTCATGCTTAGAAAAGGTCACTGACACCAGCCAGAACCGCAGCCTATTAACGTGAAACACTAATCTGGCGTCTGGTGTGGCTGCCCCAGCCTCACTCAGCCCCGTTTGCTCTGTGTAGCTGGAGGCAGGGTTCGGACAGCACAGGTCAAGGGTCACCAAAGGGCCAGGGGACAGGTGTGAGGGGGAGAAGGGGTGCAGGGCAGGGGGAGGTGCCGTCCTGTGTGTCCGGCCTGGGCGAGTCCCTCCCACAGGACAGTCCAGACGGCCCAGCAGAGGGGGGGTCCCGCCTTCCCGAGCTCTGACTGGAGAAATCAACTTCTAGGAAAGGCGAGGCCTTGGAGGCCCAGCCGGGTGTTAACTCACCCTCTGAGGAGGGGCTGGGGTGCTCCCTGTCCCCGAGGAAGAGCTGGAGTGTGGTGGAGATGCAGGACAGGCCAGGAGAGCAGGATTTGGGCTCCTGCTGGTGGCTTTATGCTTCTGTGCTGAGATGCTGTTCTAGGAATCTACCAGGGAAATGGTCTGAAATAAGGACAGATTCATGCACAAAAGTATTTGCCATGATGCAAAACAGTAAACAACCTAAATATACAGAGGTAAAGGAATGGCTAAGTAAATGACTAACTGCCATGAAAGAAGAAGAGCTGAAGGTTAAAGCCACGCAGGTGGTTATCGGGGTTACTGTCCACAAAGTCTGCGTCTGTCTGTCTTCCCCTCCCCGACCCCCCCCCCCCCCCCCCCCAGGAAGCTGCACTGCACCAGGAACTACATCCACCTGAACCTGTTCCTGTCCTTCATCCTGAGAGCCGTCTCCGTGCTGGTCAAGGACGACGTGCTCTTCTCCAGCTCGGGCACCCTGCACTGCCTCGACCAGCCGTCCTCCTGGGTAAGGCCAACCCCCGCGGGGCCCTGGGCAGCGCCCGCCCACCTGGCTCCCCGCCGTCTCTGGCCCCTTGTCTCTGCTCCCACTTCTCGAGGGGACAGGGCCAGGCCCGAGAGACGTGGCCCAGCCAGAGCGGGCGGTGAGGCGGGGCTTGGCTCCGAGGCAGGCAGGGCGTGGGGGCCGGGCGGGCAGCCCCTGACCTCTGCAGACCCACCCAGGTGCGGGAGTCCGTCACAGCTTGGATGGAACATCCCGACGTAGATGTGCACACAATTCCGTCGCTTTCTACCTAAATCTCCTGGATTCTGAGTAATAAATGCGGCGTCCAGCCGGGTCGAGCCGTGTGGGGAATAAACGCTGCACACAACCTGATGGTGCTCCCGGTCTCACGTCTGTGACTGCGCTTGGGCCCAAGCCTTTGCTGCGAGGACGCGACCTGAATCACCAGTGTCTGCAAATGCGGCGCAGGCTGTGTCACCTCCCTGCCACCCCGTTCCCGCGGCTGTGTTCGTGGTGGTGGGCGGTGGTGCTTTCGTACGTCGCCAGCCGGTTTAGCACGGCAGACAGCACCGAGCTCCCTGCGTGCGGGTGGTGCCGCCGCGCGTTTCTCTGCTTCTGTGCAAGGCTCCCCCCGCCCCCCCCGGCCCCCGCTTGCGGCCTCGTCCAGGGTCCCCGCTGCCGAGCTGGGCCCCTCCCTCCCGCAGGAGCAGGGAGCACCTCGCTCCCCTCTCACGCTCCGGGCAGGTGGATCCACCTGCTGGCATAGTGCTGGGTCCCAACAGATCTGAATTAATCTGGTTTTAAGGCGGTAAAGCCTGGTGCAGCTGCACCGAACGCCGGCTGCTCTGCAGGTCTCGGGGCATCACCAGGCTCAGGGCACCTGTGGATGCTGTGAGGACAAGGTCAAAGACAGGACCCTTCCCCTGGAAGCCCCACACCTGGGAGTTGGGGCCGGGAGCTCTCGTCCTGAGACACAGGGTCTCCCCATGCTGGCACTGCGCGGGTGCCCCTCGCTGGGGCGGTCTCGTCCTCCCTCTGGACACCTCGTTCCTTAGCTCTTTATTTAAGAAGATGGGGGTCCCCGACAGACCCACCAAGTCAGATGTCTGTCTGGAGCGGCGGCTCAGCCCTCCATCTGGACACTTTGACCAGGAGGCCCCGAGCTGCCCGAGCTCACGGCGCTGGCAGGCAGCGCGGGATCCGAGCCAGCCGGGGCGCCCCGGCCGCCTGCTGCAGCCCCACACTGTTGGCCCGCCCCCCCAGCGTCGGGCTGTTTCTATGTATGCTGACGGCGAACGCAAGCGACCACCCCGTTTTACAGATGAGGTCACGGGGCAGAGGAACGCCCAGCAACAATCCCGAGTCTCTGGGTGCAGATTCCAGGTCTGCGCGGCCGGAGTTAGGGGCCAAGGAGCTCAAGACGGGACGGCCCCCGTGCCCGGCCCAAGACGTCCCTGCAGCCTCCGCCCCAGCGAGAGGGAAGAGCGGAGGAGACGGGGGAAGCGGGGGAGCAAGTCGGGGAGGGGGACACGCCCACGGCCACAGAGGGGAGCCAGGCCTTCCTCCTGGCGTCTCCTGAAGAACGCCAGAGTCCTGAGTCAGTCCGTCAGCCACAAACAGTCAAACCCCGGCATGGAGCAAGAACTGTCCTTCTTTCTGGCTGATTGTTTTGGACGTTTTTGGGTTTTTTTCTTTCTTTTTTTTTTTTTTTGAGACAGTCTCACTTTGTTGCCCAGGCTAGAGTGAGTGCCGTGGCGTCAGCCTAGCTCACAGCAACCTCCAACTCCTGGGCTCAAGCGATCCTCCTGCCTCCGCCTCCCGAGTAGCTGGGACTACAGGCATGCGCCACCGTGCCAGGCTAATTATATATATATAAGTTGGCCAATTAATTTCTATTTATAGCAGAGATGAGGTCTTGCTCTTGCTCAGGCTGGTTTCGAACTCCTGACCTCGAGCAATCCACCCACCTCGGCCTCCCAGAGTGCTAGGAGTTTTGGATGTTTTTGTTCCCAGCTGGGTTTCACCAAACCAGCGTTGCTCTCCCGAGCAGGACACCCTGGGCAGTTCCCCACACTGGCAGGAATTCTTCTCTAGACTTGGGGTCAGCCAAGAATGTGAGGGTCCCTTCCCGGCTGCCCAGAGGTGGTGGAGCCACCCCTCCCCGTGGCCTCCGTGGCAGCAGAACCGTCTCCATGGGGCCTAGGTTGCTGGAGTGGAGTGTCCAGCAGGCGACGATTCTCCCAGAGGCCGAAGCAGACTCCATGCGGGGACTCCCGATGCCCACCCGAGGCTTCCTAAGCCTGAGACCCCCTGCCCAGGGCAGGAAAGGCGGGGCCCAAACATCCGAGCAGGGAGGAGCCCCGCCCCTGCTGAGCCCGGCCCGGCCACCGCCTGTTGCCCGCGGTCTGGGAGGGGCCTGAGCCAGGGGTTCCGGCTAGAGTCCGCATGGACAGCATTGTAGTGACCGCATGGGTGGGATCCTCGGCCCACAGCCCAGGCTGGAACAGCAGAGGGGTTAGGAGGAAGGGACAGGGGGAGAGCCTGTCAGTGCACACACATGTGAAAAACATGCAGAGCACACGTGCATGTGCAAACACACACATAAACATACAAAAACACTTGCAGGTGCATGTACACACATTCATGCATCCACAGACGTGCATGCCCTCAGGTACACACGTGTACAGAAACACACATGCATCACATATATATGCATGCATGCAGAACACTTGTAAAAATACACATGCGCATACACATGCACATGGGCACTGACACACATGCATGTACACACACAGGCTCAGAGGCTCCAGACAGCCACGGGCCGGACTAGGGACCTGCTGCTAACAGGGGCACCTGGTCTTGGAAGTCTCCCACCCTGGGGTTGTGACATCGGCCGGTGTGGGTGGCAGCAGGCCCTAAGGACCCCCTGCCCCCACAGAGCATGTGGTGCAGGCCGCTGCCGCAGAAGGCGAAGTCGATAGAGGACCCGTCATCCCCAAACCTCCTGTCCTCGAGAGTGTGCTTCTTGGTGAATGAGCAAATGGGGAAAATGCAGAGACGTTTTTGTCACCATTTCAGCAAGAAAATGGGATCCTCTTAAACACACTTTTCTGCACCTTTTCTCCTCATTCATGAGGACACTGTAGAGACCCTCCAAGTGCACAGTGTGCCTCTGTCTTGCCTTCCACAGCTTTTTAAAACTCCCAGGGAAAACAAATATTTGCCAGGTTTATTTTTCCAAACTCTATTTTTTTCATCTTTAAGGTTCCCAAAATTAACCACTTTGGTACGGCGCTCACCGGCCGCGAAACCTCACCCACAGCCGGCACTCATAGTCCGCACGGTAGTCTGTGCTGCGCATTGACGACGAGTCTGTTTTGCTCTTGTGTGATGAGGAAAGCTTGAAAGTACTGAAAGCTTGTTTCACTTTACAGGCAGCTTTACTTGTCATGTAAATCGGAATAGGTAACATACACATATATGTTTTCATTACGTTATTTTTAAATGTTCACAATTTTATTTTGATAAATGAAAAATTAGAAAAGTCATATCCCAGCTGTCGGCTATAGTCAGCGCTCGGCTGTGCACCTTCATATCACGTCTGTTGGCTAAAGTCGCTGTGCGCGTTCATCTGTGGCCGTCGACTATAGTCGACGCTGGGCTGTGCGCGTTCATCTGTGGCTATCGATTATAGTCAACGCTGGTACTGAAGTGGATAAAACCCACTTTTTTTTTACAATTGGAGAACTTTCTGTCAAAAATTTAAGAGTCCAGGAGCCTCGTTTTGGTCCATAGTTTTCTCTTCCCAAGCGTGTTTCACCCAGACTGCGCACCGGGAGCCCGGCTGGTGTCCGTGGCAACATCGCCCCCTCCCTGTGCACCCTCACTCATGTGGAGGCGCAGCCTGTGTGCCGGGCCACCTGTGGGTGGCGAGGGAGGCGCTGGCAGCCGCCCGGCACCCCAGTGGTGTGCTGGGCGCAGAATCCGCCTCACCCCTGCTGCTGTGGCCTGCGGGGAGGGTCTGGGGCCCTGAGGGAAGGAGGAGGGAGGAAGAGTCAGGAGGGAGGACAGCGGGCAGGCGTGCCCAGGCCCGAGGTCTGGGCTGTCCCGAGACGCACTCCCAGAGCCTCATCCCCCGCCTCTGGGAGGCCATGTAGAGGCCTCTCTGCCGTGCGTGTCTTCTGGGAGTTCAGTGCCGGGTCCCCTGGCGCCCGGACATGCAGGGCCGCCCTCCAGCACCCCATCCCTGCCAGGGCCCCACCCCACGTGAAAAGCGTCCCTGCCAGAGGGGCGCCCTGGCTGGTCCCCCATTCCTCATGCAAACACCCGGCACATTGTCCCTGCAGCAGCTCTGCCCGGCGAGGCTATTTCTGTCCTAATGAGGCCGCGTTCTCTCCTCTGCCTGGCGTCCAGGTTGGCTGCAAGCTGAGCCTGGTCTTCTTCCAGTACTGCATCATGGCCAACTTCTACTGGCTGCTGGCGGAGGGGCTGTACCTGCACACCCTGCTGGTGGCCATGGTGTCCCCCGGCAGGTGCTTCCTGGCCTATCTCCTCCTCGGATGGGGTAAGGACAGCGTGCACCTGTGCGTGCTCCGTGCTTTCCAGAGTCAGTGGGAAGAGCTCTAGGGTGACGGGAGGTTCCTGCAGACACCACGTCAGTATTTCTGGCAACCAGGAACCTCATTTAAAATGCTTTACATTCCCATCCCTGGCCCCTTTTCCCCAAAATCCAAACCGGGCTGCTAATAAGGCAGCAAAACCATTAGTTCCTCCCCCTTCCGCCCCAGCTCAGCTTGCTGGCGGAGCAAGGTCAGAGAGCAGGCGCCTGGCCCACCCAATAGCCTCCTCCATACGCAGGTCTCAGCCGTGACACTTTCTACACGGAATGGCACGTTTTGGCCCCTGATCAGATGCTCTCCACTGCTTAGTCGAGCGTGGGTGTAACTCGCGTCTGCGGAGACCTTAAGGAGAGTTCTCACCCTATGTTTTAGCCAGAAAGTTGTCCTTGGGGATTCTGCCTTGTGAGGCTGCTGGGTTGCCTGTGGGCCGTGCGTGACCAGGCGTCTCTCCGCAGGCATCCCCACTGTCTGTGTGGCAGCGTGGGCCGTGGCCAGGCTCCACCTGGAGGACACGGGGTGAGTGCCGCGCCCACACCCGTGTGTCGGCAACGTGAAGTCCTTGGAAACTAGAGAGAGAGTGGCCTTTGGAAGGACAGGAAGCATTTGCAGCCGATCTGAGTGAGGTCGGCAGGCAGCAGCCGTTATGAGGATAGAAGACATGGGGTCTGTGGGGGGAGGCAGCTGGAGCTGGAGTGTTTGCAGGGAGGTCAGTGTGAGAGACGGGAGAGGGGCCGGGTCTCGCTGTGTAGCTAGGATTGGGGTTGGCCAGTTGGGATGAGACTGGGACAGAGCTTGCAGGTGCTGGTCACCTGCGCTCAGTGCCACGCCGGCTGCCACGGCCAGCAGGAGCGCCCGGTGGGGACAGGCATCCTCCCCGAGAGAACACACAGCCTGTGGCACGTGCAGGAGCCAGACGCGGCCCAGACCAAGCACGCGGCGCCCCCAGCATGGCCGTTGCGCCTCATAAAGGGCCTCAGGGCATATCGGTTCTCCACTGCTAAGTGACAGACCACTCCAAGGTTTGCTGGCTTAGAATAATCACGGTTTGCTTAGCGTGTGATTCTGCACACGACTGCTCCGTGGACCCCAGAGGTTCAGCCGGGCTCACCCACGCAGTCTGACTGGCAAGAAAGGCAGCAGCAGCTGGAGCTCCCTGCCCCTAGGGCCGGGCCGTGCCTGTGCATGTGTGTGTGCATGTGCACGTGCGTGAGCGTGTGCACGTGCGTGAGCGCCCACTCTCCAGGCGGGGACCGTGGTGGAGACGCTGCTCTGTGGGGGGCTGCAGGGCGTGGGTCCCCAAGGGGTCGACGAGGTATTTTGCCAGCCGCCAATCACAGTGCCTGCTGCAGACGGCCCGCAGCTGGGGGCCAGGGGTGAAAATGCTGGGGGGTGGGGAGCTTTCCTGATAGTGCACCCCCGACCCCGTTGCTCTGACGACGGCTCCCCTCCACGACGACCGTCACGCTGAGAAGAATAAACCAAAGTCGCTCCCTGGGGACCGGTGGCCTCACGCCCCGCAGTGCAGAGCAGTTGTGCTTGGGGACGGGCGGGCAGGAGGGGCGGCAGGCGCCGCAGGACACCTGTGCCCTGGGGAGGCGGCGGCGTGCCCCGCACGGTGGGCGTGGCCAGCCGCAGGTGCCCTCGTCCTCACGTGCCCCGCGCGTGCGTGGCGTGGCGCCCACTGGTCTGCCTCCCTCCCCGACAGTTGCTGGGACACAAACGACCGCAGCGTCCCCTGGTGGCTCATCCGGATCCCGATTTTAATCTCCATCCTAGTAAGAGCTTCGCACCGGAGCACGCGTGGGCAGGCGGCGGGCGGCTTTCCTTTGTTGGACGTGACCGGCCCGCCCCACGCAGCCTCCTGTGGACAGGCCCGCGCCGGCGGGGGGGGGGGGGGGGGGGGGGCGGGGGGGGGGCGGGGCCGCTCGTCAGGGCAGACCGGTTTGCGGTCGTCTGCGTCACTCTCCGGAGTTGATTCACGTCCCCGCGGGCGCTGCGCGGCTCCCAGCGGAGGGGTGCCCCCCACCCCTGCGGGCCGCCCCCAGCCCTGCGGGCCGCCCCCACCCCTGCGGGCCGCAGACCCGAACCCCGTCCTTGCCGTGGAAGTCAGGCGCAGACACGCTGTCTCTGCTCGCGCAGGTCAATTTCGTCCTTTTCATCAGCATCGTACGGATTTTGCTGCAGAAGCTCACGTCCCCCGACGTCGGCGGCAACGACCAGCCGCAGTACAAGTGAGTGCGGGTCGCCGGCGGGAGGGGCGTGCGTGGCGCGGGGAGGCCCGAGGCGCTGGCGCCCGGTGTGTGGGCGCGGGGAGGCCCGAGGCGCTGGGGCCCGGTGTGTGGGCGCGGGGAGGCCCGAGGCGCTGGGGCCCGGTGTGTGGGCACGGGGAGGCCCGAGGCGCTGGCGCCCGGTGTGTGGGCGCGGGGCCTGGGCCCGCGCGGGGCCGGCTCGCGGCTCGGCGACCCGGGCCCGCGTGTCTGGCGCTGGGGAGCCGGCAGCGCCGTCTGCGAGGACGGTGGCGCCGAGCCCCTTTACTTCGGCGGCGGGCGTATCGTCTGCGGTGACGTGGCTTGTTCCAGGGTTTGCCCACCTGCCTGTCGTGTGGCCTGTCTTTCTCCGTGGCCACACAGCGCTTTCATTTCATGTTTGGTTCTGTGTCCCCGTCAGGACACGCGGTCCGTGGGCCTGTGTCTGCTGCCGGACTGATACCAGGCCTTGTGCCTAATGGCGGTCCCGCGCGCTTCGGCCTGTCGGCGGTCACGTGTGCCTGTGGGCCTGACGGCGGTCACGTGTGCCTGTCGGCCTGGCGGCGGTCACGCGCGCCTGTGGGCCTGACGGCGGTCACGCGCGCCTGTGGGCCTGGCGGCGGTCACGCGCGCCTGTCGGCCTGGCGGCGGTCACGCGCGCCTGTGGGCCTGGCGGCGGTCCCGCGCGCCTGTCGGCCTGGCGGCGGTCCCGCGCGCCTGTCGGCCTGGCGGCGGTCCCGCGCGCCTGTCGGCCTGGCGGCGGTCCCGCGCGCCTGTCGGCCTGACGGCGGTCCCGCGCGCGCATTGGCCTGACGGCGGTCACGCGGGCCTGTCGGCCTGTCGGCGGTCCCGCGCGCCTGTCGGCCTGACGGCGGTCCCGCGGGCCTGTCGGCCTGACGGCGGTCACGCGCGCCTGTCGGCCTGTCGGCGGTCCCGCGCGCCTGTCGGCCTGTCGGCGGTCCCGCGCGCCTGTCGGCCTGACGGCGGTCCCGCGCGCCTGTCGGCCTGACGGCGGTCCCGCGCGCCTGTCGGCCTGACGGCGGTCACGTGTGCCTGTCGGCGGTCCCACGGGCCTGTCGGCCTGTCGGCGGTCACGTGTGCCTGTCGGCGNGGCCTGACGGCGGTCACGCGCGCCTGTCGGCCTGTCGGCGGTCCCGCGCGCCTGTCGGCCTGTCGGCGGTCCCGCGCGCCTGTCGGCCTGACGGCGGTCCCGCGCGCCTGTCGGCCTGACGGCGGTCCCGCGCGCCTGTCGGCCTGACGGCGGTCACGTGTGCCTGTCGGCCTGTCGGCGGTACCGCGCGCCTGTCGGCCTGACGGTGGTCACGTGTGCCTGTCGGCCTGTCGGCGGTTCCGCGCGCGTATTGGCCTGACGGCGGTCACGTGTGCCTGTCGGCCTGTCGGCGGTCACGCGGGCCTGTCGGCGGTCCCGCGCGCCTGTGGGCCTGATGGCGGTCCCGCGGGCCTGTCGGCGGTCCCGCGCGCCTGTGGGCCTGACGGCGGTCCCGCGGGCCTGTCGGCGGTCCCGCGCGCCTGTGGGCCTGACGGCGGTCCCGCGGGC
>VSMD01116640.1:0-33127 GCA_008750895.1 Mirza zaza | reverse complement strand
GGCCTGACGGCGGGCCCGCGGGCCTGTCGGCGGTCCCGCGCGCCTGTGGGCCTGACGGCGGTCCCGCGGGCCTGTGGGCCTGACGGCGGTCCCGCGCGCCTGTGGGCCTGACGGCGGTCCCGCGGGCCTGTGGGCCTGTCGGCGGTCCCGCGCGCCTGTGGGCCTGACGGCGGTCCCGCGCGCCTGTGGGCCTGACGGCGGTCCCGCGCGCCTGTGGGCCTGACGGCGGTCCCGCGGGCCTGTGGGCCTGACGGCGGTCCCGCGCGCGCATCAGCCTGACGGCGGTCCCGCGGGCCTGTGGGCCTGACGGCGGTCCCGCGCGCGCGTCGGCCTGACGGCGGTCCCGCGCGCGCATCGGCCTGACGGCGGTCCCGCGCGCCTGTCGGCCTGACGGCGGTCCCGCACGCGCATCGGCCTGACGGCGGTCCCGCGCGCGCATCGGCCTGACGGCGGTCACGCGCGCCTATCGGCCTGTCCCGTGTGTGTTGGCCTGATGGCAATCACATGTGCATGTCGTCCTAATGGTGGTCCCATGTGCGTGTCGGCCTGATGGCAGTCATATGTGCGTGTCGGCCTGATGGCAGTCCCATGTGCGTGTCATCCTAATGGCGGTCCCATGTGTGTGTCGGCCTGTCCCGTGTGTGTTGGCCTGATGGCAGTCATATGTGCGTGTCGGCCTGATGGCAGTCCCATGTGCGTGTCATCCTAATGGCGGTCCCATGTGTGTGTCGGCCTGATGGCAGTCATATGTGCGTGTCGGCCTAACGGTGGTTCTGTGTGCATGTTGGCCTGATGGCGGTCCCGCTCATGTTGACTGAGTGACTAAAGGAGGCAGGGGTTGTCCCCTGTGGTGGGTGAGGCACAGCAGGGGTCAGGCGAGTCACCACAGCGTCCAGCTAATTAGTGATCTGAGCAATCCGTAAAGAAATGTGCAGATTTCCTAAGTTTCTGTCAAGAATTTATGAAGAAAAAGCAAAATCTGCAATGGAGTTAAGATAAAGGGAGCTCAGGCCAGAGTGGCTGCTACAGCCCAGAAGGAGCCTCGGCCCAGACCCGCCAGGCCTGGTGAGGCAGCTGCGTCACCCATGGCCACCGCCTGCCTGGCCCACGACGCTGGGCTCCAGCTTCCCTGCCCCTCCCTGGCACACGCAGGGACACGTCTGGCAAGGCGGGTTGAGAGCGTGTGTGGGGGCCGTGCTGGGTCTCAGAGCAGCCAGGGGCCTGCAAGAGGGCACTTTCCCACTCTGTGCCTCAATTTCCTCATCTGAAAAGTGGAAATAATAATAATCCTAGTCACTGAGGTCATTAGGATATAACAGAGGCAACATGCGCAGGACATTCGGTGCTGGGCACCAGAGTATCGTGGCAGAGTTTGGTAAATGGGTAATTCTAACTGTGCCGTGTGCTGTACGAAATCCAAGGGATAATAAGCCTCTCTGCCCGGCCGTGTTAGGGGTGGGCTCCACGCCAGCCGCAGGTGACGGTGGTCACACCTGCTTGGGTGCGAAGCTGGCGGCCCTGGGGACCTGGTGCCACAGCTGCGGGGAGGCAGGGACGAGATTCGTCTGCCCTTCAAACTGAGTTTTGATTTTCTGTAAATCTTGTTTAGCTTCTGTGCTGACCTTTTCTTTGGGTTCATTAAGAGTGTTAGTTATGTAAATCTTGGTGATGCTTTTATTTTGGAAACAGAGTTGAGCAGGGAATAATGTAATAAAAATCTGCTCTTTCCCCAGAACAGGCAGAGCATGTTCGTGCCCAGCCGGCTCCGGTGACGCCTGTTCTGTATAATCTCTGCTCACAGGAGCACCAAACCCCTGCAGGGGCCAACAGGCTCAGCCTCAGGAAACCTCTTTCCTAGAAACTTCAGACGTGTTAATGAGGTGGCAGCTTCTCTGCACCGCCCACAAAAGGGTGGGGCCCCAGCCCTGTGCAGCAAGGTGTGTGACCACCCTGGGCTGCAGGTGGAGGTGCCAGTGGGCAGCGCCCGTCCTCTCTGCTCGGAGGCCCCTCGGTGTCTCCACACCTGCCTCAGGGCTCTGGGCTCGAGCAGGTTGTGGGTCATGGGGGAACCTGCTTGTGGTAAACGGCATTTATGTTGCGAGGGAATTTGGGAGACACGAGCACGTCTGGAACTTACGCTCCCAGGTGGTGAGTGCTCCAGTTGAGCAGGTGTCTCTGGGTTAATCCGAACAAGTCGATGGCTCTGCCCTGGGTGTGGGGAGGCGACTGACAAGAGCAGGTGGTCCGGGGCCTGCCGCGGTGCACTCGGTGGCTGTGCCCACACCCGCCGCTGGGGCCGCGCTCCTGGTGCACAGGCCGCCTTGGAGGGGCCTGGGACAACGTCCCCCTGCAGAGACCGAGTCCCTGGGATGGGAGGACACGGCTGGACGGTTTCCCCAGCCCCCTAGGTGACTGGGGTGCAGCGATGCCGTCGCGGGCGTAAAGCAGTGGTTCTCTAAGTGGGTGCCCGGGCAGCAGCAGCCTCACTGGGTGCCAGGAGGAAACGCAGGTTCCCAGGCCGCGGCCCCGACACCCTGGATGGAATCTCCGCACCTCAGCTGGGGCTCTGGGGACCCTCCGCAGCTCGAAGTTTGGAAGCAGCGGCTCACAGGAGGCGGGGTGTGGAAACGTGGGCTGCGCGAGGGCGGAGCTGAGAGCGCGCCCGTGCAATGCGCAGAAAACCCCGTTCCCTGGGGAGGGCGCGACTGCCGGTGGTGGGGACCCGTGGAGGACACACGGGGCGCAGACGGGGGAGGTCCCTGGGTTCCCTCTAGGACCTGCGCGTGGCCGCCCGCCCCTTCTCCTTCCAGCTGAGGCCGAACCGGCGTGTTCTCAGTCTGGCGGGTCTGACGCCGCGTTGGGGCAGACCCCTGCTCGGCCCGCCCCGCGCGCCCGGGGGAGCCTCCCGCTTCCCGAGGCACGTGTGCGCGCTAAGCTGTCCGTCCCCCCTGGCGCAGGAGGCTGGCCAAGTCGACGCTGCTGCTCATCCCACTGTTCGGCGTCCACTACGTGGTGTTCGCGGTGTCCCCCGTCGCCGGCTCCCGGTACCAGATCCTGTTCGAGCTGTGCCTCGGCTCCTTCCAGGTACGTGCGCGCAGCGGCGGCCCCATGCGGGGCGCGCGGGCTCTGACGGCGCTTTCTCGCCCGCAGGGCCTGGTGGTGGCGGTCCTCTACTGCTTCCTGAACAGCGAGGTGAGCCCGCCCCCGCCCCCGTGTCGTGGTGTCCCCGCCGAAACCTCACTGTCCCCCTGTGCTCCCAGCAGCATCGACCCCCGGTCCCTCTCCAGACCCCTCTCCGGAAAGTGACCGGCCAGGTCCTAGGTGGGGAGGGGCTGGGGACGCGCTCAGCACGACTCCTTCTCAGGCGCCCACCTAAACCTCTGCGAGGTGACCCCTGCCCCTTAGTCAGGGTCAGCAGCTAGCACCAAAGCGTCTCTGGGAAGCTCCTCGTCCAGGACCCGGCGCGGCCCTCCCGTCCGGGCTGCACGCGGAGGCGCATGCGCGCGGGGGACGGGGCGGGTTTGCAGAGGACGCTGCGCTGCGCGCTCACGGCCCGTGCTCCGCCCCAGGTGCAGTGCGAGCTGAAGCGGAAGTGGAAGAAGTGGCGTGGCCGGTGCCTGGCGCCCTCCGTGGGCCGCGATTACAGGATCTACAGCACGTCCACCTCCCGCCATGGCTCGGAGGGCGCCCTGCAGTTCCACCGAGGCTCCCGGGCCCAGTCCTTCCTGCAGACGGAGACCTCGGTCATCTAGTCACCACGCATGCGGGCGCAGCAGGAGACGCAGGGTGCTGTGTGGCTGGACGCGTTTCTCGCTTTATCCGCCGAACAGTCATTAATCCCATATGTGGACCTGGGGTTGTGTGGAAATCGACTTGCTTTAAATGCCAGTTATTCAACTTCAGCATTTAGATGCTTTCGTTTATAATGCTCAGCCACACAGATGGATCCATTTCCAAAGAGATGAGAGATGGGGGGTGGTCGTTGAGATGTCACAACCAGGTGCCTGGCCCAACCGCTGTAGAGGGAAGGGGGCAGAGGCCTAGGGGAGGCTGTGTGCAGCACCCCCAGTTGTCCGTGGGCCTCCCCAAGGTCCACGGGCCTCCCCTGCTTCCTGGGGCCCCTGAGGGGCCGCACCCTCCTTTGCAGGACACGGATGGCAGATCAGCAAGAGGGCACCCCCACCTCACCCTGCACCCCCAACCCGTCCTGAACCCCCACCAGCCCTGTCCTGTACCTCCCATCTCCCTACACCCCACCCCATCCTGCAACCCCCACCAGCCCTGCCCCGCACCCTCCACTTCACCCTGAAGCCCCCACCCTGTTCTGCAACCCCCACCAGATCTGCACCCCATCTCACCCTGCCCTGCACCCCCACCCTGTCCTGCAGCCCCCACCAGATCTGCACCCCCATCTCACCCTGCCCTCCACCCCCACCCCGACTCCTTTACTCTCTACAGTCTGGCCTGCTATGCCCACAGGGCCGTCTGCCTCCCCAGGGAAGGGGGCTGTGACCTCAGGTCATGAACCTGAGGGGAGGGCGCTGGCATTCGTGGCCCCCCACCCAGGAGCAGTCCCCTCCCAGATGGCCTGGGGGCTGCATCCAGGCCCGTGATAGCCACGCCACGCGGGGCACAGGGATGGGTTCTGGTGGGAACAGGACTCGTGTTCTAAATGCAGATGATCTTAGGATCGTTCCTGTTTAAACAGAGAGTTGTTTGAGGACCGCATCACCCTCTGGACGGCTGCCCAGGGAGAGGGGGTGCGTCTGGGTGCAGCCTCCATCCCCCAGGCCAGATGCCTGTCCCACTGTACTGACTCACCTCGGAGACCCAGCCCAAACCCAGACCCAGCGCCTCCAGGGCCCCACGCACTTAATGCCACTTGTCCCCTTACAGGTTACTGCCTCTTCCTGCGCACAGGCGGCATCGCACACCTGGGTGGTGCTGGACAGAGACCTGGGTGCCAGGCCTGGGCCAGGGCGGGGGCGGGAGCGGGGGCGGGGGCTGGGCTACCACTGGGCCAGGCCCAGCGAAGGTGAAGGCTCCGTCCTGTCGACCAACAGGTGGTTGACACCTGACACCTCCGACCAAGATGTCCCCAGTGAGATGAGATGGAACCAAACAGCACTGGGGACGGTGCGCTGCGGGGGCCCAGAGACCCTCGAGAGCCCTGGCGGCCGCCTCTTCTTGTTGCCCTGTTGCAATGGGGTCGTCCCTGGACTTCTGCCCCAGCAAGCCCCAAGTTTGGGTCGGCGAGGTGGGCGCAGTCAGAGGACCCAGCAAACGTCCAGCCAGAGTTTGCCGAGGCGCGGAGGCTCCACGCAGGGCTGAGGTCGCATCAGCCCTGGGGTCGTGGGGCTCTCGGCCTGGCCAGGTGCCAGGAACGGAAGGGTGGGGGTGGCGTCCCCGGCTCTCAGGCTCGGAGGAAACGAGACTTAGCTCTGACGCAAAGTGTCAAGGGCAGCTGTGGACCCTGAGCAGGGACGCCAGGGACGTGTGGGGGTGTCGGTCACCAGGCAGCCGCCGGTTGTGCTGTGGCTGCCGCCGTGCGCAGGACCGTTCTCTGTGGCTGAGCCGGGGCTGAACGTTCACCCGCAGAACTGGCCAGTGACCAGGGTGGCGGCGGCCGGCCACAGGCGTCTTTATATGTGGCAAGTGTGTATGGGACGTCACAGACCCCTGCCCCCGTGGAGTGGGAATGAGCTGTGTAAATACTTCAATAAAACCCGACTCATGTCTGTGCCCGGAGTGAGGACTCGCTGTGACCCGTCCTGAGACCTGCAGGGCAGAGGGTGCACCCGCACGTGTTGGCCGCGTGCTCCCGCCCTCTGGTGAGACCCTCCTCCTGGAAAACAGCCTGGATGGGGAAGGGAGCAGCGGGCTGGGCAGGGGCTTGCCGGCCTCAGGCACCTTTGAGGACATTGGATGAGGAAGCAGGTGCCGCATCCTCAGCCCCTCCCTAGAGACCACAGACTCCCAGCCGGACGTGGCTACAGGGAGCCTTGGTCTGCCTGCCGGTGAGACTGCTACACGCCAGCCTTCCCCGGCCCCCACACCCCCTCCCTCAGCTGCCCAGAGCCTGAGACAGTAGCTGGAGCAGGACTGAGTGCAGGTATGTGCGTGTGTACCACGTGTGTGTGGGTGTGTGCACGCGTGTGGGTGCATGTGTATACGTGAAGGGACATGTGCACACATGCATGACTGTGTGTGTGTGTGTGTGTGTGCTAAGTCTTAGGCATGTGCTGCAGGCAGATAATATTCCTAATAAATGCCTTGCTCAAGCCTGCATTGTCCAAAGGAATGCGCACACACTGCTAAAAATAGAATTCTCAGGAGGCCAAACTTGGAGAGGAGCCAGACGGACCAGTCTGGTGCGTTTCCTGGGGCAAAGCGGGCAGCGGGGAGGCGCTTGTCTGCCCGGGCATAGCGCCGGCTGAGGGCGGGGCCGGGGCTGCAGGTGTCAGGAGCCGTCTTCCCTGGTGAGGACGGGGCACGTTCCTTTCTCCTCAAGACAGCAGCGTTTTTGAGATTACAGAAATTGCACAGAAGTGTTCCAAGCCTTCCAGTGTTACAGACAAATATTGCCCAGAACGGGACATCCTCCCGCTCCCTCCTGCTGTCTCGGGGCAGCGACTGCAGGGTCGATGCTGTCTGCACAGACCTGCCTGTCCCTCCCTTTGCTCCGCTTGTTCCTGAAAGGTGGGTCACAGTGTTTGAAGGTTCTGCAACCTGCTTTGCTGTTAAGCCAGACCGTGGGCGTCCTTCCCATCATGGTGCTATTTTCACAGCCTTGCTGTGTTCCGAAGCAGGGAAGTAACCTGGTTTGTTTGCTCAGTCCCCTGTTGACGTATGTTTGCCCAGGTGTTCCCACGCGGCGAGTGCTGGAGAGGGAAGGTCAGAGGTCTGCACCTGTGACTCCAACAGGTGTTCACTGTCAGGCCAGCAGCCCGAGCGCAGAAAGCCACTCACGGCGACTCACAGGTCTGCAGTTGTGCTTAAAACGACAAGAGTCTTTTCTTTACAGAAAGTTCTCTCCTTTGATTCAGACTTAAAGCCTCGCCTGACCGACCAGCATTGCTGGGTGCGTGGCCGGCCTGCTGGGCCATCCTACAAATTAACGCTTCTATTCTTGGGAACCGCAGGGGCCAGGGAGGGAATCAGCTGCTGGGCATAGCCGGAGATGTCTGCGTGACCTCGCCAGTGTGGCTTTGTCTGAGAGCGCCGTGGGGACTTGGGTGCCACAAAGGATGTGGGGCACCTTTTGTGCAGAAAGTGTTCCCCAGTACGAGAGAAAGAGCCTGTCCTCCTTTGTGCTTTGAAGCTCTAAGGAAGTAATCAGGTGAGGCCGGCAGGTGGTCCCTGCTCAGGAACAAACAGTCGGCCTCTCCCCTCCCGGCTGCTGCAGACGCTGCGCCGCAGGAGCTGAGCGGGAATGCAACTCCCCGGCTATTGCCGGGGTCTTTTTAAAAGCTGCTTCTATTCCACACCTGGAACTGAAGAAGCAACAGGGAAAACTATTCAAAAATAATGACAAAAACAATGAGACCGAGCAGGACCAAGCTCTCCTTGAGACTTGGGGTTCTGTGCACCCTCGCGTTGCACGTGGTGAAGTCTAAGAAGGTCGTGCGTAAACTCAGTGCACCCAAGAAACCAGCCATCGTGATTTAAACCACGCACCGTGAATCTGGAACAAGTAACGGTGGTGGCTTTCGGGTGATGAATACAGTCTTTCCCCCTGTAAGGGCACACGGTACAGCCGAGCCCACCGAGGCGTGACTCTGCCTTGACTCAGCCGAGACCTCACACTGCTTGGTGGTCGGGTTCCCCAAACCCACCAGCTTGTGGCAAGAACCTGAGCACTTATTCTGCACTCGAGATGCCGAGACGTCAGGCATAGTCTTTTGACTCTGATTCCAGTTTGGACTTGTTATTACATAATTATCGTGAAGAATCCGAGGAAGGGATGAGAGGGGACCAAGCACAGGCAGTACGGACCTTCTCCGGCAGGCCCGGCCAGGTGGCAGGAAGAGGCTCTGGGCACCAGAAGAAAAGGTGCCCCGAGTCAAGTTACTCTTGACGCGTGGACCTTCCTCTTTGGACACTGACCTGGGGGCGGAGCCGGCGGGCCGGTGGGCACACGTTGCGGCTGCCCATGTCTGGTCTGCACGGCGTCTCCTTGTCCAGCCGTCACGACGTCCAGACACGTGACCCACGGGAGCGTCGCAGAAGCAGCGCCAGGAGTTGAGCGGCAGCCGTCAGTCCGTGAGGGAAAGGAAGGCTTTGAGGGAAAGAGAGATTCCCTGGGCTCCAGAGGATGCATGGAGTGAATGAAAAGGGCGGCTTGAAACTAGACCTCCGGCCAGGCGTGGTGGCTCACACCTGTCATCTAGCTCTCTGGGAGGCCGAGGCAGGAGGATCGTTTGAGCGCAGGAGTTCGAGACCAGCCTGAGCAAGAGCAAGACCCCGTCTCTACTAAAAATAGAAAGAAATTAGCTGGACAACTAAAAATATATATAGAAAAACTTAGCCGGGCATGGTGGTGCTTGCCTGTAGTCCCAGCTGCTCGGGAGGCCGAGGCAGGAGGATCGCTTGAGCCTAGGAGTGTGAGGTTGCTGTGAGCGAGGCTGTCGCCACGGCACTCTAGCCTGGGCAACAGAGTGAGACTCTGTCTCAAGAAACAACTAACTCTCGGCCCAGGCAGCGCCCAGTTGGGTGGGTTCCGCGTCCTCACGGCTATGCTCAGACCCTCGGGAGGACAGGAGGGGCCGGCGGCCCTGTGCGCTGGGGAGGGAGCTGTGGTTTCTTGGGAGGAACAGGAGCGAGGCGGGCAGTGTTTCCAGAAGACTGACTTGACACCTGTTGGCCAACGGAAAGAGGAGGCTGGTGTCCGTGAGCTGGAACGCGGCCTGCGGGGCCGTGGTGTAGACGCAGCTCCCAGGAGAGCCACAGCAGAGGGGCCCTGGGACTCGGGCCGCTGACGCCTCAAACAGCCGTGTCTGCCGCCGACTCAGGGCTGCGCGTTCCCGTCAGTTTTCCAAACGCCCGGGCAGTGCCAAACACGCTTAAAATGGACTTTGTTCTTGACGCTTGTAGAATAAAAAGAATACTTACTTTTTTAAAACATTAGTCTGCAGGGATGTCCCATTCCTGAATCTGTCTTACGGGATTTTTTGGAGAACTAAAAGCCGACAGCTTTCTCCTGTCCCACGGAAGTTTTCCTGCGCCAAAGGGGAAGGTCTGAGGGCTTCTCCCGAGTTCTGTTTTCCTGCCTGGAAGTAACCGAGTTTCAGCCTGCACTTTGCATCCGAGAGCTCCGAGGCGAGGGAAGCCCCCCACAGGGCAGAGGAGCTTGCAGGCACCAAACTGATCTGATTCCAAATACTTCTTTCCACTGACCCATGAAACCAGAGAGAGAGAGAGAGAGAAAGCTACACATGGGTCCAGCTGCCACTGACCATGCTGTGGCCTGGAGTGGACGCCACAGGGCACGGACCACTAATTCATCTGAACAAGGTTCTCCGTGGGCCCGCGTTGCACCGAGGCCCCCCCACCCTCTTCTCTTGCAGTGGGACGGGGTGCAGCCGTGACGGGCCCTGTCCACACCCCGCCCAGCTCCCGCTCGGGCTGTGGCCTCGGCTGGGCCAGCCGGACGCTGGCGCCCCAAACCATGGACTGTGGTCTCCACCCCAAAGCTGGGGCTGCACGGGGTCCTCGGGGTCCGGGCCAAACCTCCCCCCTGAGAGCCGCACCTGCAGCCCCAGATCCCCAAACCTCCCCGGCTGATGTCGGCTGAGCCTGTCTCCACCACAGAGCCGTCCCCGACGGTGCAGCCCTGGGCAGGGGCCACCTGACTCTCTGGAGCAGGCGTCCTCAAACTGCGGCCCACGGGCCACATGCTGCCTGCCTAGCACATTTATCCGGCCCTCCGGGTGTTGTTGCCGCCACTGCCTGTCCTGCTTAGCAGCCGACTCGTCCCGGGCCCACAGTGCGCACTCTCCACTGGTCTGAGGGACAGTGAACTGGCCCCCTGATTAAAAAGTTTGAGGACCCCTGCTCTAGAGAAACATGTCTCACTTGCTTGAAGGATTAAAAAAACTGATTCAACAAAACACGGAGAAAATACAGAGTTTAAGGCTCTAACTTGGTGGAAGACTCAGCCAAAATGCTTTTTTTTGGTCCCAATTTCTTTCTAAGAATACAAGCCCATTCGCAGCAGGCACCGCACACGCGGGCTCTAGCGGTGTGCAGGCGTGACAGGTATGGCCCTCCCAGCCCGAGAGGGCTCACTCTGGACTCCTCAGCCCCTGCCTTTGGGAGGCGCCGTGTGGACTCCCGGGCACCAGAGCCGTGCCCGGCACCAGCCGGCATCAGCTGCTGATCCCGTCTTTAGGGAAGAAATTCCGATCCCCCTATTGGGTGCCTGTAAGTCAGTAAGAAAAATGTCAGCATTTAGACAACTGGACAGCAGACACAAACATGGAGAAAGGAAAAAAGAGTAAAGAATAGATTACTCCCCTCCAGCAAGGTAAAGAAAATTAAAGCTGGATCCCTCGATTGCTGGTGAAAACGCCACACACCCAGGGATGGGCAGTCAGGGCTGTGTTATGTGGCACGTTACAAACCTCGGTTTTACGATAGCGCAGTGTTACCCTAATACGATACAACATTTACTTACCATATAGCTTATTACTTATAATACGTATTTACTCCATAAACTTTAAACGTATCGTAAGCTTTAAAATGCTTATTCCATTTAACCCAGTCATTTCAATTCTAGAAATTTTCCCTAATTTAATGTTCATCGTTATGCACAATGATTTGTGTGTAAGAATGGTCATTGTGATGTTATCTGTAATATCAATATCGAATTGAAAACCAGCATGTTCAATCATGAAAATGATCGAATCAGCTGCAGCTCAGCATATGGGAAGAAGACTGGTGCAGGGGCCACTTCAAGGAGTGCTTGACCCCTGGGGCTCTGCCCTTCACAGAGTCAGCCACGCTGCGTGTTACTGGGTCATGTCAGAACTCTGGGAACGAGGTCACCATACGCAGAAACGGTTAACCACCCCATGTAATGCGAGAGGCGTTTCCCAGCCTCAAAATAGCTCTCTTGGAGATGCAACCCGAAATTCCCACCACTGTGCATTCCTTGTTGTAATTAATTCTGCCAAACAAACCATTAATAATGAGCACGAACTATGTGATCCAATTACTCACCTAGCAAGGATATTGAGTGACGAAATTTAGGACAGCCACTTTCTGCTCAAATGAACTGAGAAAGGAAAGAGCCCAGCTCATCTAACACAAGTGGCTTTTTTTTTTTCTTTGAGACAGAGTCTTGCCCTCTTGGCTGGGCTAGAGTGCTATAGTGTCAGCCTAGCTCACAGTAACCTCAAACTCCTGGGCTCAGGCGATCCTCCTGCCTCTGCCTCCCAAGTAGCTGGGACTACGGGCATGTGCCACCATGCCCGGCTAATTTTTTCTATATATTTTGAGTTGTCCAGCTAATTTCTTTCAATTTTTTTGTAGAGACGGGGTCTCGCTCTTGCTCAGGCTGGTCTCTCCAACTCCTGAGCTCAAACGATCCACCCACCTCGGCCTTCAAGAGTGGTAGGATTACAGGCGTGAGCCACCGCACCTGGCCACAAGTGGCTTTAATTGCAGTGCAAATGGTTGTCATGTCTGCACTTCCAACTCGAGATCTCTTCTTGCATAAGACACCAACTGCCACCTGGACACCTGTCCCACACTCGACATCTTCCCCCTTACAATGATGAAGCTCAGCTCAGCAGGGAAACACAACAGCCCTAAATGTGTACACACCTAATAACAGAAGTTCAAGATACATGAAGCAAAATTATCAGAACTGAAAAGAATAGATAAATCCACATATTTGGAGATTTTTTAACACACTTCTCTCTGTGTAGTTGATAGACCAAGGTGAACAACAACAAAAAAATAAGGATATAGAACATTTGAACAATATTAACCAACTTGGCCTAATCAGTATACATCACCCAACAACTGTAGAAGGCATATTTTTTTCAAGTACACATGCAACATTCACCAAAACGGACCATATGCTAGATCATAAAGCAGGTCTTGGTAAACTTCAAATGAATAAAATCACACAGAGCAGGTTCTCCGACCATAATGGAATTGAACTAGAAATTAATAACAAAAAGAAAATACCAAATATCTGAAAATGAAGCAGTGCGTGTCTAAATAGATCAAAGAAGAAATCATAAGGGAAATTTCAAAATATTTTGAACTGAATGATAAGAAAAACACAATGCATCCAAACTTGTAGGATGCAACTAAAGCAATCCTTGGAGGAAAATTCATAGCTTAAAGTACAGATATTAGAAAAGAAAATTAGAGAAAATCAGTGAGGTAAGTACCACATAATAAAAAGAACAAATGAACATTTTCCCCAATCTATTTTTCCACTTATATTTTCAAGCCAGAAGCCCTGGAACAGCCCCAAACTTCTTCCTCACATCTGCCAATCCTGCCTTCCAGGCCAAGCGCTATTAGCTGGTCTCTTAGCTTGTCCTGTTCCCTCTAGGTCTTCCCAAACCAGTCACGAGGGGGCCTGCCCAGCCTGTCCAAGGCACAGTTGGATCCCGCTATTGCTCTGCCTGGGGGCAGCTGGGGTCCTCCCCACATGGGCTCGGTGCAAACCTCCTACCATGAACAGGCTGAGCAGGCACCTGTCACTCTGGCAAGTTCCTCCTGCAGGTTCTCTGCTCCAAACCAACCACCATCCCACATGTATCCACACCCGGTCCTGCCCAGCCACATGCCCCGCTGGGCCTTGTCCACACGGGTGACTTGGTTTCCTCTTTCAAGGAGATCTGCCTTTAGCTCCCGGTTTGGGGGTGCCCATGATGTGGGTGTCTCAGTATACAAAGAAACCACCTGGATGAAAGTCTCAGGCCCCTTTTATTGTCAGTGAAGTGCAATGGGCAGAGGTAGCCCGGAAACTGCCTTCATGGACTTTTTATCTCTCCTCAGAGGGAGAAAACTCTAACTCAGGGACTACAGATCCAGGGGGCCTGAAGCCTGCTCTGTAGAAATGTCTACCTCGTGGAGCACATGGACCCTGCTGTCCTGGACACCTGGTGACCAGGCGAGTGGCCTGTACCTGAAGGTACCCGAAGGCACCTGGCCCGGGCCCAGGCTGCAGCACACCTGGAGGACTCACCTGCCCCCAGGGAGGCCAGCAGGGCTCCACAGAGCACCTAAGGACGGGCACAAGGTGTCCGTCCTTCCTCAGGAAGCCGGCAGCTAAGGGGAAAGCCTGGTGTCCCCCGGGCAGTGCCTAGGAGCAGTGGTCACTCGCTCCTGCTATGACCTGCAGTCCCCAACCCCGGTCCACAGACCAGTCCCCTGGCCTGTTAAGGACCAGGCCACAGAGCTCGGCCACCCCCAACCCCGCCCGTGGAAAAATTGTCTTCCATGAAGCTGGTCCCTGGTGCTGAAAAGGTCAGGGATGCTGCCCTACAGGAAGGAGCAGAGAGGGGCTTCCGAGTTCAGGACTTTCGTTAACGTTTGCCACCATGGTAGGGCGAGTTGCAGAAAGTCCCGGGCGGGCCTTGGGCTCCGGGCGCCAGGAGCAAGGAGGGGGACCAGGGACAACCTCACAGTCTGGCTGCCCCTGGCTTCTCGTGTTCTATCAGGCCAGGAATGTTATAAGCCTGGGGTTTATTTCCTTGGAAATACATTTGAAAATATTTAATTCCATGAAGGAAAAAAAGCCAACCTAATTTAAAGTGACTGTCAATTCCTCAAGCAGGTCACCGGCGCCTTCCGTCTGTTGCAGGAGTACTTGTGCTGCAGCCCCAGCAGAGAGCCAAGAGAGAGAGGCTTCCTGGCGTGTCCTCCCGAGAGCAGGATCCGGAGTGTTCTCTCCTCAGAGGCAGACGGACGCGTGCAAGTGACACAAGTGTGTCCCAGCCACACCACCCGCCCACGCTTCCTCACTCGGCGCCGAGCACACACGTGCTGGCTCCTCAACCAGGAGCGCCGCGACCCCAGGATCACCCACCGGGCGGTGCTGCGGCTGGAGCTCTGTGCTGGCCACAGCCCCGTCCGCCCTCCAGGCTGCTCAGCCTGCAGTGCTCATGGCTGAAACCATGGCTGCAGGGCCACGGCCGGCGTGTGAGGGACAGTCACACGGTGGGGGGGTGAGGTGGGTCACACCGTGAGGGGTGAGGTGGGGTCACACCGTGGGGGGGTGAGGTGGGGTCACACGGTGGGGGGGTGAGGTGGGGGTCACACGGTGGGGGGGTGAGGTGGGGGTCACACCGTGGGGGGGCTGAGGTGGGGTCACACCGTGGGGGGTGAGGTGGGGTCACACCATGGGGGGGTGAGGTGGGGTCACATCGTGGGGGGGGTGAGGTGGGGTCACACCGTGGGGGGGGGTTGCTTCTCTGCAGCCCTGGAGGGTCAAAGAACCCGACCATCTGCAGAAGGTCACAGAAGCTTTCCCAGGATCCATTCATACTTGAGATAACCAAGTTCTTTTGATTGTTTCTCAGAAAAAAAGCAAAATTTCATTTTAAAACCAGAAGAGAGAAAATAAACATATACTGTACTTCACATGACAGATAAATATGAATCCCAAATTAAGGAATCAATAATATGTTAAAAATCAAAAATAATAAAATGTTAGAATAATATATAATTAGAATATTAGCAGAATAGATATTACTGTGTTTCCCTGAAAATAAGACCTACCCATAAAATAAGCCCTAGCAGGATTTCTAAGCATTTGTGCAATATAAGCCCTACCCCGAAAATAAGAGCTAGTGACAGTGTATCTGCACAACCCATGCATTTCGTCCTGGAGCGGGAAAGAACACGAGCAGCCCTTCTCATCTGCCCCATCGTGACAGCTGCTGTCCCAGAGGTGACCAGAAAGGTGCGGGCAGCCCCACCAACGAGGTCGGCTCCGCCTGTCAGGTCCCGGCCATCCTGTGCGTGCTGCAAGCTGAGGCTTTGAGGGAAAAGTCTCCTCAGTGAAGTGAGGAGCGGGACTCTGCTTTAGGTATTGTGTGTCCCCAGGGGAAAGAAGGAAAGCTGTGGCTGCTATTTTACCCATTTTACTTTTACTATATTTGAATAAATGTAGATTGTTATACCGTACTTAAAAAAATTAACACATCCCCTGAAAATAAGCCCTAGGGTGTCTTCTTGAGGAAAAATAAATAGAAGACCCTGTCTTATTTTCAGGAAAACACAGTAGTTGAGAAAGGTTTTCTCAAGCTCAAGGAAAATACTACACATCACCACACAAATATTTTAAGTTTCTTCTATCAAAAAAATAAACTTCATCAAAAGACAAACCATAATATGGAAAAATATCTGTAAGAAATATGAGAAAGAGTTAATGTTCCTAAGGTTCAATCAATAATAAAAATGCCAAGACCCCAACAGATTTATGGGCAAATTACATAAAAAGTCCAAAAATTACAAATAAGAATGCCTAATAAATATGCAAAAAATGGTTCAATCTCACAAGAAGTAAAATGATGCATTTTATCTTTATTCTCCAACGCTTAAAATAATTACTAAAATTAATATTGAATTCTGGGTGTGTGTAGAATGTTACCAACAGGAATTAAATTGGCCAGGAATTTGAGGACAGCAGCTGGATAAAATACAGCAATAGCTTTTAAAATGATCATGTACTTGGACTAGATAATTTCGCCTTTTAAGAACCTTTCATAAGCAAAGTCATCCCAGTTTTAAGCAAATATTTATGTTCAGCGTTGCACGCACAGAGCAAAACGTGCACAGTGGGGGGCAGGTAGCTGGTTCACAGTGTGCCTGTCTCCTGGACGTCATGTGACCATGGAAGAGATGTTTATAAGTTGTTGGCAATAAAAGATCACACGTACGGGGGGAAGTGAAAAAAATCGGCAATAAATTGTAATCCTTTATTCATACAAAATTCATTAAGATGCTAAAGACAAATACACAAAATATCGAAGTGGTTATTCCCAGGGTCAAGAATGACTCACACATTCTCTTAAGTTCGCTCTTCCTGCCTTTGCCTGGTACGTGCTGCGTGGCTTCTGCTCCCAGGCGGGACTCCGGGGCGCTGGGAACAACGTGGCCGGAACGGATCCTCCGGGGCAGGGAGGGGCTTGCGCTCCGGGCAGTCAAGTGTCCATGGACACACACAGCCACGCAGGACAGGACGTGCTGGAGACGGGGCCAGGAACCAGAAACAGGACATTTCGGCAAGAAAACGGTGTCCCCAACACTGACATTATGACCAGAAGGAAAAAATACAACCAACAGAGTGGGGAAAAAAATTATGTAAAGCCTGGCATGCAAGCAGTTCCTTATCATGTAAAGAACACACGGCTGAGAAGTGATGTTCTTGCCCCTGGAGGTGGAGCAACATCTGTAAGGAATCTTCTCCCTTCTGAAAAGAGACATCCCACCTGCCGTGAGGTGTCGATCTGACAGGATGGAGGCTGTGAAGCGTCCGGCACAATTACCAGTCAGCATGTGCTTGCTAAGTGACAGCTGTCTGCACACTCTCGAGTGGAGATAAAAATCTGTTCGTTCTGATGGGATCAAAATAACTTGACTCTGAAGTTACTCCCAACCAAGAGCTCGGTTTCGGGCTTTGGCTTCATTAAGGCCATTTTAGGCTCCACTCTAATAGCGACTGGTCCGTCATCATCTCCCAGGAACAGGCACCTCTGTGAGGCTGTGGTTGTAGGTGTCACCTGGGTTCTGGACATTTCTGTCCCCCAGCGCCTGTCTTTAGAGTGTGACGGTTTCCCTCTGGCATGCAGAAAGGGTCCATGGCTGAAAGGGCAAACTTTTGATTTACTTTACCAGATAAATGTGTATATACCTTAGGTCTTTATTTATTTCCATTAAATTTCTTGAGACATTTTATACACGTGACTAAACAAAAGAAGAAATCTTGCCATATTTCTAAGTAAGCATGGATGCAAGTTGTTATGCTGAGTCGTGTTTCCCAAAATTCACATGCTGACGTCCTCACCCCAGGACTGCAGGATGGGGCTGTATTTGGAGACAGTGCCATTAAAGAGGTAATTAAGTTAAAATGAAGTTGTGTTTTTTTTCCCTTAGGATCCAACTTAATTCTTTTGCATGTTTATGTCCAGTTTTCCCAGCACCATTTGTTGAAGACACTGCCCTTTCCCATTGAATGGTCTTGGCCCCTTGCTGACATCATCTGAGCATATATTCAAAGGTTTTTTCTGGGCTCTCCATCCTATTCCATTGGTCTATATGTCTGTCTTTAAGTCAATACCATACTGTTTTGATTACTGTAGCTTCACAGTTAATTTGAAGTCAGGAAGTGAGAGCTCTGGGTTTGCTCTTGTTTTTCAAGATTTTTTTTGGCTATTCAGGGACCTTGAAATTGCATATGGATTTTAGGATGAATTTGAAGCAGTATATTGAAGTCTCCAACTACTAATGTAGGACTGTCTATGTCTTCCTTCAATTCGGTCAATTTTCACTTCAATTATTTTGTTGGTCTGTTATTAGGTGCATAAATGTTTACAACTGCATATCTTTTTGCTGTATTGAAACTTTTATTAATATATAATGTCCTCCTTTGTCTCTTGTAAACTTTTTTGATTTAAAGGCTATTTTGTCTGGTATTAGTATAGCCATCCTTGCTCTTTTTTAGTTACTGTTTGCGTGAAATATCTTTTTCTATCCTTTCACTTTCAACCTGTCTTTGGAGTTAATGCTCTTGTAGACAGCATATAATTGGATCATGGTTTTTCTTATCCATTCTGCCAACCTCTATCTTTTGATTGGAGAGTTTAAGCCATTTACATTTAAAGTAATTATTGATAAGAAAGGACTTACTTCTCTCAGATATAACTTTTTAAATGGTCAATAGGCTAATTTCTCTGTTAAAGGATAAATCTCAAATAGGGTCTAAAAACAAAATCCAACTATGTGTCATTTGTAAAAGTCACACCTAAAATAAATGACACAAAAACATTTATATATTGGCAAAGCATACAGGCAAGTGCAGTGAAAAGTAATTCAAGGATTTTCTTGATAGAGTAGAAGAACTGAAATCTTAAAACATTTCATTTCACAATAATTTTTTATATTGAATAAAGATCACAATTCCTAATGAAGATATTTTTTAAAAGGAGAAATGCTTTACAAATGCCAGATGAAAATAGCAAACAGTACAACCACAGAAGCAGCAGGTATGCATTTCAGAAAATAAGAAAATAAAGAGATAGTAATTTTTTAAAAGCATCATGTTGCCACCCCCTAAATTTCAGTATTTAAGATTAACAACTTACATATATTCTCTGGATCTTGATCTATGTAAACCTACACATACACAGTTTATACCACATACACACACATCAAACCATACACACATAACCACACATCACACACCACATATGCCACACACCACACACACATACCATACACATCACACACCATATACACATATACACACATCATACCACACACCACATATATTACATACCACACACACATTACACCACACACACATACACACATACATCATATACCGCATATGCACATACCACAGCACATGCACACATCACACACAAACTACAATGAAATACATTCTGGTCTTCAACCTGCTTTCTCAGTTAAAATTCTCCATCTTTCATTTCAATTAATTTCCTATGTCATACCCAGGCCATATTCAAATTTCACTAACTGATCCCAAAATGTCTTCGTTCTTTCAAACCAATATTCAGTCCTGGATAACACGTATCTGATGGTTATGTGCTTTAAATCTCTTTTGGCCTCAGCAGAGGGAGGACTTTTGGGGAGATGAGGCCAGCTGTCCTCCAAGACTCAAGCCAAGGGCCACCATCGCAGGCACAGTTTCAATAACTAGAGCCTGGGGCCCCCAGCAAAGGGGACACTGTCTGACAGAGGCTAGGTGGGCTGCAGGGTTGAGAATGACAGAAGGACGCCTTCTAGCTACACACGATGGCCATGGGGTCGATGCTGTCACTGGTGGATGTAGGAAGTGAGCAGGTCCGGGGAAACTGGCCATGGATGTCAGCCTGTAACTGGATGTGTGAGGACACGGCGGGGCTGGGGCCATAGTTCACACTCCTGAGCTCCCCAGAAAGGACATCTGGAGGAGGGAAGCACAAGCAGAGCCCCGGGAGAGGCCCCGACAGCGACTGGAGTGTCCAGGGGTCCGGTGACCCTGGAAAGAGGCCTGCAGGACAAGGGATGCCCATGTTCAAACTATCTGTGGTTTCCTGGACCCAAGGGGTTGATTTGAGCGGGTCCGCCTGCTCTGCTGGCTTCTGGTTGCTGTTTTTTGTTTTTTCCCCCCCCCCCCCACCTTTCCCATGAAGCCGAAGGCTGTGGTAGCTCAAGCATAACCTCCCCTGGCTCATGGCAGAGAGCATTCATAGTGGCTACAGTGACGGTCACATCATTGTTCTTCAGCAATGTGGGCCAGTCTTGTCCGTTCAAACCAGCTGAGACCACCGACCCTCACCTGGGCCTGCACAGCCAAACCTGCACTGGGGGCCACGCTGGTGCCGCTGTGCTCTGAACAGGTGTCCTGTGACACCAGGAGCCTGGCCATGCTGTGCAGCACAAGCCCCTCAGTTCACCTTCCCAACACCTTCCCACGCCTCAGGTGCCACCTCGCCCCAAACCTCCTGTCTTCCGCCTCCTCCCTCAGCGCCCCAAGAATATATTTCGTCTGTTTGGCAAAACCCGTGTGACGGTGACTGATTTAGCATGTGGGCAGAGCAGCCCGGGACCTGACTGGGGCTGTCTGACCCACAGAGGACACGAGGGACATCAGTGGGGTGGCGTGGGGGGGCAGGGGGAGCCCTTAAGGGAAACCAGCAGTGGCGCCTCCAGGGTTGAGCAGTGAAGGGAAACTGAGCCCCAGAAGCTCACGAGCCAGAGAGGTTTTACTTCTCACAATTGGTGTTAGGGTTTTAGAGAGACCAGATGCATTCATAAGACACTGTCAGAGAGGGAGGGCGGGGGGAGAGAGACAGAGTGAGACAGAGACAGAGAGATATATAGACAGATATACAGAGAGAGACAGACACAGAAGCAGAGAGAGAGAAACGGAGAGACAGAAGCAGAGAAAGACACAGAGAGGCAGAAACAGAGAGACAGAGACATAGAAACAGAGATAGACAGAGACGGACAGAGAGACAGAGGCAGCGAGACAGAGACCGGTGGCTGGCCCCGGGCTGTGCTCCTGGCACAGCCTCCCGGTGCACCTAGTTTCCTGGGGCAGCTTGCCCGAGAGCCCACGCGGGGCAAGACACGGGTCTCGAGCGTGCGCGTGGTGGCAGCTCCGCAGGGCACCATCCCCAAGCCAGGCCGGCGCCGTCCCGCCCGGGACCTGCACAACGGGGAAGGGGCCACGGACGGGCCTGAGGGTGGGCGGAGCCCACGCGGGCGTTTGTGGGGTGAGGGAAAGCGCAGGGTTGTCGCGGGGCCACGCCCTGGGCCAGCAGAGGGACAGGAGCCCACGCAGCTCAGCCCCGCACCTGCACGGGCACCAGGTCCGCCCGGTCCTCGAAAGGCCCGCAGCAGGTTCCGCGGGTGCCGGCAGCGCGGCGGTGCCCGGATGAGGAAGCAACTGTGGGCGGGGCTGTGACCTGGCGCATGCGCCGTGGGCTGTGCGGGACCCAGCGGGGCGGTGCTACTTGCGCAGGCCAAGTTGCGCGAGGGCGCTGCAGTGTCCGCGCTCGTCACCCCGGAAGCGCAGTCGGCCGGAACCGGAACCTCTTCCGGGGCGCGGACAGCCCTCGTGGGCACGCTGCCAGGCGCAAGGGCCGCAGCCCGGGGCCCAGACGTCGGCTCTCTGGGGGCCTCCGGGGACGCGGGCGCGGGTCCCGCCGGCTGCCCGCCCGCCGCGCAGACCCCGCCCTTGCCACGCCGCGGACGCCACGCAGCACCCGTCCGAGCGGCGGCCCCAGAGGGACGGACGGGACACCTCGTGGGCCGGGGCCCCTTCCCAGGTGTGGCCCCAAGGCTCACTTCCCGCAGGTGCACACGAGGGTCCCCTGAGACTGTCCCGGAGTCTGGGGCGTGGGCCGCCCGCCCGGCTCGCGGTCTCCAGGCCCGTGCTTTGTTCTCCCTTCCTTGCAGACCACCCGGCGTGCGGCGCAGGGGCCGGCAGGGCCGGCGGCTTCTGCAGAGCCTGACTTCTCGTCAGCTGGCCCTGCGCGAACGCAGCCAGTTTCTCAGCAACACGGAGAGGCAGGAAAGCGTTTCTGCCTTTTTCTTTTTTTGAGACAGAGTCTCACTCTGTTGCCCAGGCTAGAGTGAGTGCCGTGGCGTCAGCCTCGCTCACAGCAACCTCAAACTCCTGGGCTCAGGCGATCCTCCTGCCTCAGCCGCCCAAGCAACTGGGACTACAGGCATGCGCCACCATGCCCGGCTGATTTTTTTCTCTATATATTTTTAGTTGGCCAATTAATTTCTTTCTAGTTTTAGTAGAGACGGGGTCTCGCTCTTGTTCAGGCTGGTCTCGAACTCCTGAGTTTAAACAATCCTCCCACCTCGTCTTCCCAGAGTGCTGGGATTACAAGCGTGAGCCACTGCGCCCTGCCCAGGGAAAGCATTTCTGACTGGAGACTTAATTAATTAGTGCTTTATTTTCCCATTTAAGCATCTCATGATGATTCATCTTTATTGAGAAATATAAATTCCAGCTTCTCAGACATCTGCCTTCGGAGCATGAGGGCTGACAGCTTTACTGAAGAGTTGGGTCACTGGAGGGTCATGCAGGCTTGGTTGGAGAGCGGTTTTCCAGAACTCTCTGAAGTGCCGCTTAGAGACTGCAAGTTCATCTCCCCGCGTTTGAAGAGCAGGAGAGGGAGGAGGAGAGCAACACTCAGTCCCAGCCCCAGGGTGCAGTGGCCTGCATTATCACAAACGACCTGAGTTTGCACTCCAGCTCACAGCAGGAAGGCCACAGGGAACGGGTGGAATGTGGCCACATGGTGGCATCTGCACCCCTTCTATGTGTACCTCCAAATCCATTCACCTCAGCAAGGAGCGACCTGGGACACACTCGCTCAGGAAGGTTCCAGAAGGTGCCCATACCCACCCCCACTCCCCCTTTAGGCTCTTGGCGATGGCAACACTGACCCTGCCCAGGACGGGAGTCACGGCTAAAGTCGTGAGGGAGGCTCTGGAAAAACTCTGAGAAGCACAAAAACCCACAGATTTGGTAGAAATAAGGGTTTGGGGCTCCCTTTTTAGGTTAAAGGAGGATTCTCTCCCAGGATCCAGTGTATAGGTTTAAAGCCAACTCACAGAATAAAAATAAAGGGAAAGAGCAAAGGAAGAGAAGAGGGAAGGAGGGGAGGCAGGAGCAGGTGTCATCTTCATGAAAAAGCTCTGCTCTGACCGGCCTCACTCATATATAACTGTTTTCTGGGCAAACCTGCACAGGTTCCTGAGAGCAGGGACTGCGCCCTCCACCGGGCTCCTGCGCCTGAGACATGAGGAACCCCCTCCCCACTAGCACATGCTGAAGTAATGGTGCATGTAAAGACCTGAAGCACAGAGAAGACAGGAGACACCTGTTTGGATCTCCCGCCCTGGAAGCCCTCTGCCACCACGGAAGTCCCTCTAGCTCCAAGCCTGGCTCTGTCCGCCTGCTGAATGCTAAGGGACCCGTGGGCTGGGGAGGAGAGCTGGGCATGCCAGCCGTGGTCTGCCCCTCAGGCCCTGAACACGGGGTGGGCCCAGCCCCCATGGCCAACCAGGGGCAGCGCAGAGGAGCCCGGGCATGGCGGAGCCCTGGGTAGGCACCCCGACTCTGCTCCTAGTGCTCTGGAGAGGTGGGCGGCCCGGCGCAACAGGAGGGCATTTAAAGTCCTGCAGGTGACCAGTGTGTGCTCCACGCCGGCCCTGCACGCTGCCTGTGGGCTTTCTCCCGCCTGCAGGTCTGCCTCTCCCCAACTCACACGATCGCCAAGGGCGTCTCGATGCCACACGGAGGGACGTTCTGGGAACCACACGACGTCTGAGTTGCAAGGGAGTGGAGTCACTCCACCATCCTAATGCGGGAGGGACAGGCGTCAAGCCCAGCCTGACCCCAGAATTCAAATCAGCGAACAAATCCGTCCTTCCCGTCCACCTGCTACGGACGGAGCGCGTCCACGTTTCCTCACTGCAGTTTGTGATGTCTCGTCGGGCTGCAGATTAACGGAACCAGGAGGGGAGAGAGGGACAGAACAGAGATAGACACAGAGAAAGAGACAGAGAGAGACAGAAAGACATAGACAGACAGAGACAGAGGTGGAGACAGAGACAAGCACCAGGGGAGACGTGGCCAGCAAACAGCGACTGTGGCTCCAACAGAGCATTGGGTCTGTGATAAAATCCAACCTCCCATCCCTGTGAGACAGCAGCCCCCGCTTCCTGTGCAGTCCAGACACTGCAGCCCCTGCAGCCCCACTGGTCCCGGTTTCAGCTGTCACTAAGGGAAGGTCTACACATGCCCAACCCCAAGCCCTGTACATGGTGAGGGTCCCACATCGTGTTCTGCCTTCGAGTCCCTCAGAGTGACTCTCAGGAAGGGCCACGTCCTCTGCACGTGTGTGGATGTGTCCTCCATGGGCGGGCGTGTAAGGAAGACTTCCTTGCACAGATCTGCACCTTCAGAGCGTGCCCACTGCCCTGCAGTGGTGGCGAGGTCTGCTCACTGCAGGTGGGCTTCCCAGATGCTGCCCGGACACCCGTCTGCAGCCCCTGGTCTCTGGGGCGCCACGTCCCCTCCTCCCGCCCGGCTCCGGCCTCAGCCCCACCGCAGGTGCTGAGCCACCGTCACCAGCTCCCAGGGCGGGACGCGGATGAATAGCCCTGATTCTCAGAGGTGGCCCTCTGCAATTAAGTGGGAAAGGAGACTTCGCTCAGCAGAAGTGAGCACCAGAAACCCTGGACCAGCAGTCCACAGCGACAGCACCATTCCAAGTGAGCCCAGAAAACCCTTCCGGAGATTTGTCAGCTGCAGCAGGGGCTGAAGGACGGGGCGGAAGAGTTCAGAGCGAGAGTCGGCTTTGCACAGGCAGCTTTGCAAACTTGCTGTCGTGGCCAATTCTTTTGTGAGTCGCACAGGACGTTTGGCATTTTCCATGTGGAGAGCAGCCTCCCCGGAACACAGGAAGCGCAGTGAAACCGCGTGACCCTCCTCCCACACCTGACCCCAGAGGGCAGTTGGCTCCACGCCTCGCAGAGGCATCTGTCTCCATGGAGACATTTACGAGGGGTGACATGGGAAGGAGGCTGCGTGGGCAACTCTCAGAGCAGGACCCACCTGTCGCAAATACCCAGAGCCACACCGTCGGGTGGTGGACGCCAGGTGGTGGACGCCGCCCCAGCTGGGCAGAGCCGAGGAGGAGTCGCCGGAGGAAACCGCTGCTCAGAGCGGCTCCCAGAGGAAGGGACAGGCGCCCAGTCTGCGGTGGACCCCGCACAACCTTCTCCGGAGAAGAGATGTGCAGACGTCCTCAAGGGCTGTACCCCCTGGCAGTCCCGGGTCTCCGTGTCCTCGTCACAGAAGGCCCAGTGGGGACGACTGACAACAGCTCACATTTTGCAAATTCCCAAGTGGGACACAAAGCAGGTTTAACAGAAAACACTGGACTGAAAGTCAGAAGGCTGCAATTCCTTTCCTTAAGGAGCTCCCGAAATGAACGCCCAGATGGGACTTGGTTTGTGAACACGGCAAGCTTTTCAGTAAGGAAGGAAGTCGGGATTCTTTAGGGCTGTGGGTGGTCTGGTCTGCGAGGTGTGGCTGGTGCAGACCAAGACCACGTGTGAGCCCCCGAGCAAACCCGGAAGCCTGCCTCGGTGTGCTGGTCTGTCAGATGGCAACACTGCCACTCCCTCCCTGCCCAGCCGAGCTCACACACAGACAGAACACTTGGAAATACACGAGTCATTCCTAAAACTCAGTTTGTGTTTGCTCTGAACCAGACAGACGGTGTCGGGGAGGGGCCGGCTTTGGAGACGGCGGAGTTCGGAGGCAGCAGCCGCCACCAGCCGGGGGAGGCTGGAAAGAGGCCCCGGAGTCCGAAGTGGGCAGAGAGGGCTTGGCCGGGCCGCCAGGCGAGTTCGGCTCCCTTCGCGTCTGGGGCCGCCACGGTCCTGTCAGCGTGGGCTCAGCAGCTGCAGGGCTGACGTTGGAGTGAACCTGCTGTCCTGGAGCGCGTGAACTTCAGCACGGGCACTCATGGCGCTCCGCAGGCCACGGAGGGGTCCAGGGACAGTGGCTCCTGGAGCCGGTTCCCACTCGGGACAGAAGCTGGGACGTCGTCGCTCCTGGCCACGTGGTTGGGAAGAAGTGACACGAAGAGTTTCCAGAAACGTTCTCTGTAACCTTGGCTGTATCCTGGCCTCTCGTGTGGCCAGGTGCACTCAGCCACCTGCAGGCCTGGGCGGGACCATCAGGCAGGCCCTGGGAGAGGCCGAGCAGCCTAACGGCAGTGCCTGGGAGTCAGGGCTCAGTACCAAGGAGACCTTCCCGGGGCCGCACACTCTTAGGGGACTCGGAATCTGGCCTGGGTCGGGCACGGACGCAAGGCGCTGCCTTCACCGTGGCCGTGGTCAGGCTGGCCACTCGCCGTGGAAACCTTGTAGGGTCGGCTGCTGCCAACCAGTCTCCCTGAACCTCCAGTGGGACGGCTGGACTCACAGGCCCAGGCAGGCCGAGTGCGTCATTAAAACACTACTCAGCCAACTCCATTCAGCTGCTTCCACAGGGAAAAGGTCTAACACACACGTGTTTAAAACCCGCATATCCACAGCTGGAGACATGCAGGCCCTGGGACCAAACCTGGCCCCGCCTGCAGCCCGTGGAGGCCACGTCTTCATGCAGCCCCCACTCCAGCCGCAGGGCGGGGGCGGCGAGAGGCTGTGTGGACGGATTTGTGCAAACCCCTCACACACAACAAGAACGAAAGGACGCATGGCCCAAACCCTGCTGACAGGTGAGTGGCTTCATCTCCAAAGGTAGAATTATGCCATAGCTCCTGCTCTCGACAGTTAAGTCTTAGCTTGTTATTCCTCTTTTACTTGCAGTGCAGTTTAAATTCAAACACTGTAAACATTTCAGTGACAAGTACAAGTCCATCCTAGAGCCGGCTGCAGAGAAGACCAAGCCCACCTGGCAGTTTGCTTCACACCAAACGCACAATCTGGATGCACCAGTAAGAGCCGGTATGCATCTCTTAATGTGGCTTCTGAAAATGTGCTTTTAACACTTTTTGGATTGTGATATGGTGAAATGGACTGTTTTGGGTTAGGGCCCTATGAGTCTTAGCTGTGCATGTTCTATAAACACTCAGAACGAACCTGTCACTTCGGAAATGACAGAGCAGTGCCCTTTGCCCTTCAGCTCGGCTTTTCCCTGCCTGGTGGAGAGAGAAGCTAGAGTCACACCACCCACAGGAGGAAACTCCAGATGAATCGGGACCCGACGGCAAGAGAAGAACCACACACGTCTGGCAGAAACGGGGTGAGTCCTCTCAGCCAGAGGGACAGGACGGCCGACTGTGACCCCAAATCCAGGGTCAATGAAAGAAAAGGTCTATACATTTGATTACAGAATTTTTTTTTTAACTGAATAGTGAAAATACCACTTTAAAATCACCATTAAAAAAATAAGCATGAAAACACCCTGAGCAGAGCCCACAGGCACTCGGCCAGCCGGGAGGGAGCGTTCACTGGGGACGCAGATGAGACTGCAGCCGTGGGTCCCTCAGCCAATGACCCAGGGGGAACTGGGAGGCAGACAGCCCACTCAAGAGACGTGAAACGGTGCTCAGGCATGTTTTAAAAAGTGTGACGCCTCCTTGTGGTAAGACATTGGGGGTCCGGCACCAGGGCGTGGCGGGACCCCAAGAGCAGGGAGGGCGGCAGCACCTGCCCCTGCCCCTGGCCCGGCGCCCCCCTCCACCAGACTAAAGTGCACAGGTTCACTCACTGCAGCTGTATTTAGCTGCGAGACACTGGACGCAGCCGGAACGCCGGCTCCGGAGATACCATTCAGCCACGGGCCGTCCCGCCACTGAGCACCACCGTGCCCTAAACAGACGCTGATCCAGTCTGATTGTGAGGACACATCAGACAATCCCCAGCTGAAGGGTGCTCACCAAGTGCCTGCCAGTCCTTTTGGAAAGCATCAAGGTCATGAAAGTCAAGGACAGGCTGCGGCTACGTGCCGTGCGGGGGGCTGGGCGGGCCCTGGCCAGAGAGACTCGGGGTCGGTGGTGCCAGGAACAGCCTGCGCGCACGGCCCATGCCAGCGCTCACTCCTCAGCCCCTAAACTGCAACAGTTACGCAACGTTGACACTCTGGGGCACCAAGTGCAGGCTACGCACGAACTCTCTGCGTGCTTTTTGTAACTCTTCTGTAAACTTAAAAAATTTTTTAAGTTTTTCAAAAATCATTCTTCCATAGACCCATCTGAAAAGAAGAAATTAAGAAAAAGAAAAGGCTGGGCGCGGTGGCTCACGCCTGTAATCCTAGCTCTCTGGGAGGCCGAGGTGGGTGGATCGTTTGAGCTCAGGAGTTCGAGACCAGCCTGAGCAAGAGCGAGACCCCGTCTCTACTATAAATAGAAAGAAATTAATTGGCCAACTAATATATATAGAAAAAATTAGCCGGGCATGGTGGCACATGCCTATAGTCCCAGCTACTCGGGAGGCTGAGGCAGCAGGATTGCTTGAGCCCAGAAGTTTGAGGTTGCTGTGAGCTAGGCTGACGCCACGGCACTCACTCTAGCCTGGGCAATAAAGTGAGACTCTGTCTCAAAAAAAAAAAAAAAAAGAAAAGAAAAAAAGAAAAAAAAACACAGAGAACCTGGTTTTCTTGGCTTTTGCTTATGTTTGTTCAAGTTACCTTATCACCTGGTCGAACAGCACGTGGTAGCCTCGTGGAACTAAACCCACCAGTTCCTGACTTTAAATTTTGTTTGGAGACTCAAATCCCTTCAAAAAAGAAAGTAATTTTTAAAAAAACTGATAGAATATTTGCATAGGACAGGTATGTCGGCTCACACCTATAGTCCCAGCTACTGGGGAGGCTGAGACAGGAGGATGGCTTGAGCCCAGGAGTTGGAGGCTGTTGTGGGTTGATGATGCCACTGCACTCCAGCCTGGGTGACAGAGCAAGACCTGGTCTCAAAAATATAAATAAATAAATAAAGAATGTTAGGGTTGAAAGCCTAGTAGTTGCTCACAGTACTGGGAAATTGCAGGATTAGGTATGTTCCTGTTATTTTTGCAAGGCTGCCTCTTTTAAAGAATATGTACATATGAAAAAGGAGTGTCAGTGAAAAGAGCAGTGTTCCCACCACCATCCTGCAGGAGCCCCACCCCGGTTGGTTCAAGAGCTTTAAGGAAAGAAGCCGTCTCCATAACATGAAAGTGCAAGGTGCAGCAGCAAGTGCTGATGGAGAAGCTGCAGCAGGTTACCCAGAAGATCCCGCTGAGATCACTGACGAAGGTGGCTGCAGTACACGGCAGATTTTCAGTGCAGACAGAAAGATGCCATCTAGGACTGTCATAGCCAGAGAGGAGAAGTCGGTGCCCGCCTTCAAGCCTTCAAAGGGACGGGCTGACTTTCTTGTCAGGGGCTAATGCAGATGGTGACTCCAAGTTGATGCCAGTGCTCATTGTCATTCTGAAAATCCCAGAGCCCTTCAGGATTATGCCAGCTGTACTCTGCCTGTTCCTGTAAGCCCACTGTTGAGACCTACTGCTCAGGAAAAAAAAAAGTCCTTAGAAAATACTCCTGCTCGTTGACAATGCAGCTGGTCACCCGAGAGCTCTGAGGCAGAGGTGCAAGGAGACGGATGTTGTTTTCATGACTGTGAACACAGCTTTCATTCTGCAGCCCACGATCAAGGCGTAGTTTTGACTTTCAGCTCTTACTGTTTCAATAAGATGCACACTTCATAAGGCAAAAACTACCATAGATAGTGATTCCTCTAATGGATCTGGGCAAAGTAAATTGGAAACTTGGAAAGGATTCACCATTCTAGATGCCATTAAGAATATTAATAACAAGAGAATTAGAACCAGAAGTGGAGCCTGAAGATGGGATTGAATTGCTGCCATGTTGTGTTCAAACTTGAGCAGAGGAGGAGTTGCTTCTTATGGACGAGCAAAGAAAGTGGTTTCTTGAGACGGAATCTACTCCTGGGGAAGATGCTGCGAACATTGTGGAAATGACAGCAAAGGATTCAGAACATTCCATAAACTCAGTTGATATAACAGCAGCAGGGACTAAGAGGATCATTTCCGATCGTGAGAGAAGTTCTACTGTGGGTAAAATGCCATCCAAGAGCATCCCTGGCTACAGGGAAATCTGTCCTGGAAGAAAGTCAGTTGAGGGGGAAAATGTCACCGTTGTCTCATATTAAGAAATTGGCACGGCCAGCCCAGCCCTCTGCAGCCACCACCTAGTCAGTCCCCGGGGGACCGAACCTGATCAGGACCCTCCCCAGCAAAGAGGTTACAACGCGCTGAAGTCTCAGACGATCATTAGCATTTTTTAGCAATCGAGTATTTTTTAATTAAGGTATGTACATTGTTCTTTTAGACATCATTGCCACTTAACTGACTGCAGTATCATGTGAAGAACTTTTACATGCACTAGGAAACCAGAAACTTGGTGAGCAAACCCACAGTCTCCACCACGGTGCGCTTCACCTGTCTCTAGAAACTTCTCTCAGTGGCTCTGTCTGCAGGCTGAGTGTAACTTTCGTGTGGACGCTGGTCCCGCCTGTCCGTGGGAGCAGTGGCCCCGGCGCCGGGCGTCCTGTAGGCACTTCCCAGAGTGACGCAGCACAGGCCCGGCCCCAGGCTCCCAGCTACACGAGGAAACTGTGTCACTCTGTAAACAGCGTGTCCGCGTGCGTGTATGTGTGCTAAACCATACAGGACGTGAGGCCTGGGCCCGTGCACGCAGGTTCTGGCCCTGCAGCGCTGGGAGTTGGAGCAGCCCTGGAGAGGTGGAGTCCTGACAGGGGACTCCCGAGCTGCCTGGAGCGTTGCGTGGAGGTGGTTTGACTTAACCATCTGCATATATGCAGTTATCATTCACGTATGCAAAGGAGGTATCCAACGATGATCTAATACGTGATCACCACATGCCATTAAATTATCAACACTGGTGTGACTATCTGTGCAAGCGGCTCCTCACGACCCCCCACCAACTATCCGGATGGCCAGGCTGAGGGGCGGCTCCCCCACCTCCCCTGCAGCTCCCCACACGCTGCTGTGCTGGGTGGGGATTTGGGGGTCCACACAGGTGGGAGTGGGTGTGACGCTTAACATGACCGTGAGCAGTGATTTCTCCTGAGAACTTAAAATTACGTAACTTCTAGAGCCAGCGCCTTCCCGCGCACACAGTTCTATATAAATCACACTGTGTTATGCATGCTGGGTTTTTAAACACACTCTATTTTTAGAGCAGTTTTAAGTTCACAGCAAAATGGAGAGGAAGGTGCCGCGCTCTCCCATCTGCGCCTCCCCTGCACACGCACAGCTGTCCCCTGCGTCCCCACAGAGGGTGCCAGCCGGTGAACCGGCTGGGACGCAGGTGCATCGAGGCCCATCCGCCGCCACTGCACGTTCCGTGGGCCTGGACCAAGTACAGCGGCCGTGTCCACAGCGTGCGCGTCGCGCAGGGCAGATCCGCGGCCCTGTGCGCCCCTGCGCCCGTCCGTCGGCCACCCCAGCCGCCGCTGACCTTTCCTTGCCTGCGCAGCTCCGCCTGGTCCAGAAGGCAAGCACGCGGCCGTTTCAGGCTGGCTCTTTGGCGCAGGGACCAGCGTGCAAGGTCCCTCCGCGTCCTTTCCTGGCGCAATAGCTCGTGTCTCCCCAGCGCCAAATCCCACCCACGGTTTCTGTCCGCTCACCTGCCAAGGACCTCCCGGTGCTGGCGAGTCTGTCGCTTGTGGATGGAGATGCTGTGAACATCCGCCTGCAGGTTTGGGTGGGGATAGTCTTCCACTCTCCCGGGACATACCAAGGAGCTGACTGCCGGGTGGCGTGGCGCTACCGTATTCGGTTTTGTGCGAAGCGGCCAAGCTGCCTCCACCGCGTCCCGTCGCCACCGGCGAGGCGAGGCCTCCTGCTCCGCATCCTGCCCGGCACCAAGTGCCATCGGAGCCGGGACTCTGACCACTCTGCGGGGCGCGGAGGGGGTAAGGGCTTGTTCGTTCTTGCATTTTCCTGGGTGCGACCGGTCTGCCAGCTGTATACCCGCGCTTCATCCGCCCTCCATCAGACGCGTGTCCTGCGGTTTCCTCCCCGCGGCCGCTGCGTTCTGCCGCGCGCCCGGGGTTCCCGCGGCGCAGTCTCTGCTCCTCTCCTCGCTCTGTACCACTCGCCCCTGCCCGCTGTCTCCTGCCACCGCCGCTGCGGGTGTCTCTGTCCCTGCCCATCCCCGCCCCCAGAGCTACACGGGAGTGAGACCCTCCTCCACGCAGTCGGACACGTGTAAAGTCAAATAAACGCACGTGGGGATATTCGGGCTTATCAGCTTTGCAAAACTAGGACCCCATTATGATGCTTCCTCGCTTCTCACTTGTCTTCTTTGACAGCAGCCCACGGATCCTGCAAACTGAGTGGCCTAGCGCTAATTCGTCTTCCCTAACGACAGCTTGACACTCCACGGCCAGGAAGCACCGCCCTGAGCGTGCCAGGGTCGCGGGGCCGCCGCGTCCCCAGACTCCGCGACGCCGACCGCGCTGTGAGGCGCTTCTCCAGACACATCCCGTGCGCGGCCCGTCCCAGGCCTGGGCTAGCGGGCGGAAGGCGCCGCGCTCTTTATGTGGGTAGACGTGGCCACGGCGTCCCCAAGAGACCCTCACGGTCCTCAGCGCCTGGGGAGACGCTTGTGGGAGCCCTGCCGGCCGCCCTGTGCTGGCGGCGGGAGCCCCAAACCCGTGTGAGGACGCCCACGCACACAGCTGGCGCCTACTGTCTTCTCTGCTCTTGTTCCTGGACTCCGTCCCGGCCACACGGCGCTCTGCTCCTCAGACGGGTGTCCGCGCCCACAGCGCACGTGGTGGTGTCCTGGCCGCACTTTCCTTCTCGCGAGCCCCGCCACGCTGGGTCCCAAGGCCTCATCGTCGCCACCCAGTCCTGACCGGCGGGGGACACCTGTCTGGGTGCCACGCAGCCCACGCTCCACCCTGGGGGCCTGGGGCGCAGGAGGCGCACACCGCGGGGACGGCCGCCGGCGTCCTGGTCTGCAGGCAACGCGGGACACCCGACAGGGACTCTGAGGAGGGGGATTCTGTCGAGTGCGCCCCGACAGCCGCATGTGGGGTCAGCCTCGCTTCTCCGGGGAGAGGCAGCCTCGGGGGACCCTGGGTGCCCGCGGCTCAGACGTCCTCCCTGGGGGTCTTCTCTGCCCCCTCCCACCTGTGCCAACCTGTGGCGCGGCCTCTCGCGCTCTTGCCTGTCTGCACCGCCAAGCAGTGGCCCCACGACGCAGGACAGCTGCTCGGTAAACACTTGCCGCGGGTGGACGCGGTAACCCCGCCCCACCTCTGCAGGTCAACCGTGCGCGTGTCCAGCTGCCTTTTACACCAGAGGCAAAAAAATCTCTTTCCCCAACCATGACCCTGATCATCACCTCAGGTACATCGGGTCAAAAGCGCCATCCAGAGCCGCCCTGCGGAGGACAGCGTGTCACAGAGGTGCGGGCAGACTGAAGCAGGTGTGGTCGGTGAGAGGAACAGACAGGACATTGCGATGCAGAAGCCACCGCGGACTTCCCAGCAACGCCGATGGCACCACCTCCGCCTCCCCCGGCAGGGCGGGGCGCTGAGCCGTGCAGCTGCGCCAAGGGCCCTGGCCACCTGTGTGAGGAGGCCTCGGGACAGTTGTGAGGGGGAAGGCTGAGGGGCAGGCGCTGCTCCAGGGCCCGGCCCGCCCTCTGCAGGCGCAAACCTGTTCCCACACACCCAGGATGCTCTGAGACCCTCCCTGGGCCGACTCCGCCCTCTCTTGGCCCCTGAGATGGCAGTGGGTGGGTGGGTGGGGGCGAGGATGGGCAGGGGGAGGGCAGGGGGAGGGCAGGGGG